>JBBBDQ010001763.1:3917500-4165000 GCA_037127315.1 Ascarosepion bandense | reverse complement strand
TGGCCTATTTTATAACCACATTCTGTCTCATTAAGTTGACTGGTTAGTGCTATTAATGATATGCAGAATAGTAAGGGAGACAAAGAATCACCTTGAAATATACCACTTTTGATGTTTATTTCACCAGACTTATGGGTTCCATTTATATGATTGAGATAAAGGGTTGTTTTCCATATTGACATGCATTGTTTGATGAAATTGATTATGACAGGTGATATCTTGTATATATTTAAAGTCTTTAAAATCCAGGAATGTGGCACACTATTGAATACCTTAATCCACTCATACTCATGAAAAATCTTTTGTGTATTATAATTGAAAGATGTAAGAAATTTTATTATCTATCCAGGCAGTACTAAGATTTTTTTTTGTACTGTAGCAGTTTTCCAGGATCATTCTGTTAATAAGCAATTGGTCTTTACATCCATAACAGCCACGTTTGCACCCTTTTTGTTCAAGCAGTAACATGTCATTTCTTTCCAAGAATAAATATGTCTGTTTTGTTAAAATAGATGTTAAGAGTTTATATGTTGTCGGAAGGCATGTTATTGGTCAGTAGTTTTTCAGATTGTGTCACTATTCTTGGGTAGAAGAAATGTAATTCCTTTGGTCATCCATGCAGGAATTTTAGTGGGATGTCAACCATTTCTTGAAGTTCTTTGGCTAGTTTTTTATGTGCTGTATTTAAATAATGTAGCCAAAAGTTAGGAATTTTAACTATATCTGAAAATTTTCAATTGTGTGGTTTTTTTTAGTGCAAATTTAACATCCTCTTCTATAATTCCAGCCCATGTCTGTTCTGGTTTATTTTTCATTCGTTCTATCTCTTGTGCAATCCACTCTACTTCTTTGTTATGTTCTTAGGGCAAGCCCATATTTTCTCCCAGAACTGTATAACTTCTTCCATTTTGGTGGGGACTGTCATTTCAATTCTTTTTTTTACCTATTTTCCTATAAAATTTCTTTGCATCGGTTTGAAAAATCTTGTTTTGTCTGTAGAATCTTGATCTTTTCTCATAGCGTCTTATTCTTTGAGTCTTCATTTGTATTGTTTTCTTTATTTTTTCCTTAGTTGATAGGACTTCATTTTCATTTCTAATGTTGTATTTTCTTTCAACTCTTCTGCTTTTCCTAGTTCTTATATTTATTCCTCTTGTCAGTTCATCGAGTACTGATAGTTCACTTCTAAGTTGTTTGGTTTCTTTTTCTATTTTTCTTTTCCAAGGTGGATCTTCATGTCTGCGAGACTGCCTTGTTTTTAATTTGATGTTCAATTTTTTGTTGCTGCTATTGCTGATGCATATATTGCTTCATTGAGATTTATATGAGTGTCTTCTTCATTCAAAATTAATTTGAGTGCTGCATTGTAGAGCTTAATAGTTTCGAGGTTATGCTTTGTTGGTTGTAATTTTGGGAGCTGTTCTCGTTCCTCCATTGCAATATTTTGTATTTGACTTATATGGTTCTTGATTTCTTCCTTGGCTTCTTGTATACTGTTCTTGTTTTCTATAAAATAATTCTGTCCAATGTGTTCTGAACTCATTTTATTCTCATCTTGTAACTGACTCAGATCACACCTTTCCAGCACTTTTAAACTTACAGCATTAGCTTCACAGTGATTTGTGTGTATCACAGTTTCTACATTATGACCTGTGGCTTGTTTGATGTTATTATTTTTTATTTTTGATTCCGGTTCCTTTTCATATTTTGTTGATTCGTCTATTCTGGTTACAATTCGTTTTATCTCATTAATTTCAGCCACTGTCAATTGGTTATTTTGCATGATGTTTCTTCGTACATTGGCTAATTTATTTTCATCAATATGCTTTCTATTTGCTTGACCAACTTTTTCATGCCAAATGTCATATGTTTGGCAAGTGATGTTTTTTTGAGGTTTGAGTAACACTTCATGAAATGCAATCATAACGACTTTGTACTCCTCACGAGACCATTTTATTTTTTCTTTCTTTAAATATATAGTTATAGATCTAGCTGGAGAATTTTTAGGGCCATCATTAGGATTATCCTGGTTATGGGGACCTTCTTTGTGTAGGAGTTTGTTTTTATGGCAGATTTTTCGATCTCAGGTAGGTTCCCTCCTGAAGGATGAGCTCCCCGTTTATCCACTGGAAGAGCAATACTGGACTTTTTATTTCTATTTGTATTTCTCATATTTTTCCCACGAGTAACACACAGGTCCAAAAGTTCACCCAAAGTTGCCCAGCACATTGGGTAACAGTCTTTTACAAACAGGGTCCCGAAGCCTGTTGGGGATCGTTTGTGACCTCATAACACAGTAGCCATTCACTCCTTGGCACGACTAACACCTTGAGTTGCGGGGTGTTGTTCAGAGTTTTCCTTCTCCTAAATGGGTTGCCAAGTGACAGCTGACATAGACGCAATTGGAATTCAAAGAGAAAGACGCTGATTTAAAAAAAAAAATTATTGTTACTATCACTAGTCTTTGCAACAAAAAAATAATTAAGAAAGTAAAAAAAAAATATAATGGAAAAGAAAAAGTTGACATATGTTTAAGTTTATTAGTGCTGTGAGATTTAAAATAAAAATAATAATTTGTTCGTCCACTGTATATTCAGTTAATTTTTCATTGAAGTCATTTGTCGAAAATAGGGTTATCAAAATATAATAAATTAAATTATTATTATTATCATTATTATTATTATTATTATTATTAGTGTTAATATTATTATCATTATTATTATTATTTATTGTTATTATTATTGTCATTAATAATAATATTATTGGTTTTTTATTTAAATACATAATTTTTTAATACTTTATGTTGGTAATTTTTTTATCATCATTAACATTATTAAAATACTTGATAGTAATGTTATTATAAAACCGAAAAGAATGTATTTATAAGATGAAGATATTATTATTACTGTTGAAAGTAATATAAAATGCTAACAATTCAATTCTTTAAAATATAAATTTACTGTCTTGTATTTGAAAATGTGTAATTGAAAATCCAATCCAAAGTCATCTTAATATTTAAAATTTAACACCCACATTTAAAAATTAGCATTGTATGTTTTACTTCCTTTCTTATCAACAAAAAGTGTTCTTTTTTCTTTCTCCCCACTTCCTCTATCTAGATAAATCTAGCCAATTCATTTTTGTGAAAATTTCGGTTTGACAAAAGTAATATTTTTTTAAAAGAAATATGATCTTTATGAAAAGTTTTTCATAAAAGATCATCATCTCTTTAAAATATTCTCAAAATAAATTCTCACCAATGGATTTGTAAATTCTTCCAATTTATTTTCATTATAATAATCTGTTAAATACTAAGTTCTCATTTGATTATGATCCCCCGTAGAATTTACCTTACAAATTACCAACAATACTACTTATATATATATATATATATATGTCAGATTAAATAAATTGCAAACATTGCATCTGGTTATTTTTAATAAAATCCACTCATACTCATGAAAAATCTTTTGTGTATTATAATTGAAAGATTTAAGAAATTTTATTATTCATTTTTCAATGTACCCAAGTACTTTCAATCTCCTTCTGAGATCATCTTCATGGATGTGAGTTGTGGTAACAAAAAATAACTGCAAAACTGTGTTGCTAAAAATTACTGTAAATGTTCTCCTTGCTTCAAATATAACGGTTGACAAATTGCTTAGCATTCATTAGAACGTGAAAATTATCCAAAATGGAATTTTTTTTTATGTTGTAATGTCATGGTCATGCATGTGTTTAAGCACGCAAAAACTGTTCCTTCTATAAACATTTTCAAACATTACTACAGTATTCATAGCTGATTCTATTAATTGACAGCTGAAGTTTTTAATGAATATTGCCTCAAGGATCTATAGTTTGCTTTTTTTTTTGCTTTTTTTAATCATTTTACCCCAAGCAAGGCAGTTTTAGTGCCCCTATTGTACAGGGAGTTACATAGGATAAAGTGATGAGAAAAAGGGTTAGTTATAGGGGATGTCAGGAGGAGGGTAATAGACGGATGAGAATACCGGTGTAATGGGGTGGAGTGGGTGGAGAAAAGAGCTTGAGAGAAAGGATGTGAGTTAGTGAGCTAGGAGATGTCTATTGACCTTACATTTAAATTCCTGGAGATTGTAGCTGTTGGAGAAGTAAGTATATGGAAAGAAATTCCACAGGCAGGAAGTGCAAGAAAAGAAACTGTTAGAGTAGAAATTGTGGTTACATTTTATCGGTTTCACTGTAAAAGGGTGGAACCTAGCTGCTAGTCTAGTAGCTCATGTAAATTCATACCTAAGGGGCACCATTGAGCTAAGTTCATTGGAGCAGAAGCCATGAAAGTATCTGTAGAAGAGGCACAGGGAAACCACATCACACCAGTGAGAGAGCGGTACCGATCATACTACAGATTCTCCATTGAATTTTGTCAAAAACCCCGAGGTGAATAGCAAGAGCACCTGACCAGATGTGGCATTAGTATTCAATACACGGGTGGATGGTAGATTTATATATATGCAGGATGGGTTCAGACGGGAAAAAACTTACTGGCCCTACACAGTGAACCAACCTTCTTAGCAGCGAATTTAGCTATGGATCCAATATAGTCATTCTACTTGAGGTCTGCTGAGAGTGATAGGCCAAGGAGGCGTAGTATTTTGCTTTCAGGAAGGGGTAGGAGTGATTGTCTATGATGGTTAATAGATAGCAGCTTTGTTTTGGATGCATTAAAATTTAGAAGCCATTTCTTACCCCAGTCCACCACAGATTTGAGGTCTTTCTCAATCTCGGTAGCGAGGTTAGCTTTATCAACCTTAGTAGATTTTTGATCAAGGCGAGAGTAAATGGTGGTGTCGTCAGTGTATATGCCTACTTTGGAACTTATTACATCGGGTAGATTGTTAATGTAGATCAGGAAAAGCGTAGGACCTAGAATAGACTTGAGGGACACCTGCATTCATATGGTAGTATTGGGAGGCATGTCCATTCAATATTACCTTCATTGTGTGATTTGAGAGGAATGACTGGATTAGGTCAAACAATTGTCCCGTTATACCATAGCTCCGCAGCTTGCATAGAAGGTAAGCATGACAGACTCTGTCAATTGCTTTGGAAATATCTTGGGCAACAGCTCGAGCTTTGCCATTCTTGTCGAGAGCCTGATATATATACTCAGTGATGGTTGTTAGCATATCAGCAGTAGACCTGATGAAGCAGAACCCATACTGTTTGTTCAAGAAGAGTCTGTGGGCTGTGAGATGCTGAACCACCTCGGCATTGACAATAGCTTCAAACACTTTGCCAAAGATCAGTAGGAATCTGATAGGGGTTCGAGGGTTCTCCAGTATTCTTAAATATAGGAACTACAGAGGAAGACTTCCAACAGGCAGGAAAGCAGGAAGCAGATAGACAATAGTTGTAGAGTTTAGAGATGACAGAAGAGAGTTCAGGGACACATTTCTTCAAAACTATGATTGGGATTCCGTCACCTCCGCTCGCTTTATGAGGGTCAATCTTTGAGATTATGTTAGAGACCAGTGAGGGGGTAATGTGGACATCATTCAGTCTAGGTGGGAAGTAGAGTATAGATACACAGGACGGGAAGACTAAAAACATTGTTCCAAGAGATATCACACAAGAAATCACGGAACATGTTCCATTTCGCTCTTTGGTGGTCTGAGTTTCTTGGGTAGAGTGGGAGTGGAAGGAGATGTTAACAGAAACTACCGCATGGTCAAAGTTTCCAAGGGGGCAGAGCTGCTTGACATTGCAAGAGTCTGGAATGAAAGTGAAGCAGAGGTCTAGTGATTGAAAAGTTCATGGTGTGGACACCAGCAAGATCAAGGACAGAGTTTTCCAGCCACTTGGCATAGTGGGCGTTAAAATCACAAAACATAATTAAAAGGGCAGATGGATGAGAAGAAATGGCCTTATCAAAATTAATGAAGATGTTGTCAAGTACTGAACAGTTGGGAGATGAGGGAGAGTGGTAGAGAAAGAAAAGATAGCTAACCGAGATTAGAAGTAAGAGACGGAAACACATGAAAGAATGATCTAGGGATTCAAGAGAGATCACCCTAGCTAGAGGGAGATATTCACTGACATAAACACCAAGCCCATGCATATGGACATTGGAGTCCTTCTTGAAGAGGGGAAGGTAACCAGGAATGTAAAACTCAGAAGAAGGGATAGAAAGGTCAAGGTTAGTTTCACAGAGAGCTAAGATGTCAGGTGAGTTTGTTTGAGGGAATGATTCTATGCTTTAAAAGTTAGTACGTATAACTCGGATGTTTGCAAAGGAGATGCTGACAGGTTTGGGCATTTTTTGATTAGCTGGTTTAGTTTTGTGATTTTGTTTGTGTGTATTCATAGTGAGTTTATTAAGAGAGAGGTCTAGAATAGAATCAATCGGTCGCTGTATGCAATATGTGTAAGATGGAGACTGGCACAGTCTGCAGCATAATGTGGCCTCAGGGTTGCCTACTGGGGGTTCATGCAGGGACACCCATCCATGCGTGAAATGGCACTACAAGAAATATTATTCAACTGTTGATCTGAGCAGCTTCTCAAGATGCTATGCAAGAGTTCAAACTCCTAACTACCAGTCAGAAGCAGAAACCAGGAAACTGCCAACCCGGTACCCTCAGAGTGAAGAGACGTTGCCACCATCCTCAACTATTGCAAGAAGCTTATGACTGTACTAACACTTGTTGTTTTCTTGGTGTAGGATAGTTGTGTGATAGATCATATATTTTTATATTGTGAATGTAGATAGGAATGTTGTTGTAGATGTCAAGAAATGGATGAATGATCAGATGTGTATAATGTAAGATATCTTATTAATGTAGTTGTAAATCCATCATATATATTTGTTTTTTGTCAGAGATACATTCTCCCAAAGAACATTTGAATTGATATATAATGTTGGTTTTACAAAACACATCAGTTGGTGTTATTACAGATAATTAAATTAGAAAATCAGTTATTATAAATCACCTGAAGATACCAAAAGGTTGAAACCTATATAGCAAAAATTACTTGTTTCCAAATAAATAATATTAAAAAATTATACAGTATATATGTATTGAGCACATTTTAATAAAACTGTGTACTAATCTAATTTAATTATAACCAAAAACTGATTCACAATATATATATATATATATATATATATATATATATATATGAAGTTTACAATACTTGTATATTGTTCACATGGGTCACTTATAAGAGGCACATGAAAAGTCTGCAGCAATTTCACCAACAGTGTCTTTGCAGTGTATTGGATATCCAGTGGCAAATGTCCATGAAACATCAAGAACACAGTAGGTAAGATTAACATCATGCAAAAAGATTCAGAAAACCTAGCTCTAGGTCAGTCATCATGGAGGATAATTGTACATGGTCATGACTCTGAACAGAATCCTGTTGAGCATGAAAAGCTCTAGAGAGATATTAATAAGTGTCTTGATGTTAATCTCATTAAGTGTTTCATCTAACATGTAATGAAGGTTATTGCATTAAAGTAAGGTAAGCCTAAAAAATCATCAAAGGAGCCATATACAGAAAGAAGTCAATGTAATATGTTATTTCCTGTTTTGATGTTGATTGCATTTGACTATATGGTTTTGTTGTCATTTCGCGCTATCCCGCGGTGTGATGTCATAAAACCGCATCGCAAACTTAAGAACTGTGTTTATTATTTTTCGTAACTATTGCTGTTGCCAAGCAGAGTTTTATGTCAACACAAAATAAAATCGTCGGTGATGGTGGATTTTATAATATTTCAGTTTAAACAACCTCTCTGAAGATGGCTCATGTGAGCCGAAAGCTTAGAAGAAAATCAATAAATAATTATCCAAATGTTGGAGAATTTTTTTCATTAATTTCAACTGAAATTAAAGCAAAAATACGATGTTTACAACGGCTCGTGATTAAACATAATAGACATTCATTGTCTCTTATATTTAACAACATATGTTTAGAAAATTACTTGCTGCCTGGATATACTAAATTTAATATATATATATATATATATATATATAGTCATCCGCAGACAGTCCTGTTTTGCTGTATCACAGCTCATCAATATGGTTAGACATCCAATTGCTTCTAATCAGGATTGAAACCCAACCAAATTGACATCAGTCAGCAATTCTATCTCTAGGCTATGGGTGCTCAGTTGAGGAAGGTGGATTTTAGTATGTTATATACACAATGTGAATACATGCCATTAACCAAGAGTTTTCAAATTCATTGCTGAATGAACAATGTGTACATGCATGAGTAGCTACTGTTTTTAAAGTCAACCATTTCTCTACAACGCGCAAGAGTGTGAATAGACATCCGTAGACATTCCTGTTTCACAGGTCATCAGTACAGTTAGACATTCAATTGCTTCTTGCCAAGATTGAAACCTGACTGAAGTGATATCATATATATATATATATTTAGTATATCGAGGAGCAAGTAATTTTCTAAACATATGCTGTTAAATATAAGAGACAATGAATGTCTATTATGCTTAATCATGAGCCGTTCTAAACATCGTATTTTTGCTTTAATTTCAGTTGAAAATAAAGACAAAAATTCTCCAACATTTGGATAATTATTTATTGATTTTCTTCTAAGCTTTCGGCTCACATGAGCCATCTTCAGAGAGGTTGTTTAAACTGAAATATTATAAAATCCACCATCACCGATGATTTTATTTTGTGTTGATATAAAACTCTGCTTGGCAACGGCAATGGTTACGAAAAATAATAAACGCAGTTCTTAAGTTTGCGATGCTGTTTTATGACGTCACACCGCGGGATAGCGCGAAATGACAACAAAACCATGTAGTCAAATTCAATGTAATATGTTATTTCCTATTTTAAAGTTGATTTTATTGAGTCTTGGTTGTTTAGATTTGATGTACATGGCCTCCAATATCTGCAGGTTCCTCTTACTGTGTGTATGAGTAAGGATCACCGTATTGTTGACCAAAATCTGTCTGCTATTACCTACATGTTTATGTTTTTCAGAGAAATGTTGTTTAATAGTACTCTGATCAGAAAGATGACATGTAAGTCTACGGGAGAGCGTGGTTGTAATAAAACCAATATATGTACTAGGTTTTTGATTTGTATCAGAGATGCAATCTCTGAATGGGCATGTAAATTGGTACACTACATTGGTTTTTTGTAGAGAATTTAGTTTAGTGCTTGTTGGGTTATTATAGACTATGAGGTCAATTGTTTTAAACTTTTTATAATATATAATGAGTTTAATTTGATTATTACTTTCCACTGGTTTAACATTTCTACGGATTATGTTTTTGAGAGTTTTTTCATCTTGTTTATAATTATTATGTATTTGGTTGCAATAGTGTAAGTTAATAGTGTTATGTTTATTTTGATGTAAACCATTATTGTTAATATTATCATTATTGTTAGAGCTATTATTAATTTTGTTGAGATACATTTTAATTTGTTGATCAATAACAGAGTTAGGAAATCCACTATTGACTAGTGTTTGCTTAATGTTGTGTAATTCTTTATAAAATGTGACTTTCAAATTTGTTTTGAAGATTTTTAATTTGATCGATATTCTTAGCTAAAACACAGATGTCATCTATGTATCTTACATATATATAAATTTGAAAGTCACTCCGTCCTCAAATTTACATTAGAACTTAATATTAATAACAAAATCCCATTCCTTAATGTATTCATTGATTCTAGCACACATAAATTTACTACTTCTCTATATAGGAAACCAACTAGCATAAATTTGTGTCTTCTTAATTATAATAGTGAATGCCCCAATGATATCTTTGCACTAAACTAAATTCTCTACAAAAAACCAATGTAGTGTACCAATTTACATGCCCATTCAGAGATTGCATCTCTGATACGAATCAAAAACCTAGTACATATATTGGTTTATTCTACAACCACGCTCTCCCGTAGACTTACATGTCATCTTTCTGATCAGTGTACTATGAAACAACATTTCTCTGAAAAACATAAACATGTAGGTAATATCAGACAGATTTTGGTCAACAATATGGTGATCCTTACTCATACACACAGTAAGAGGAACCTGCAGATATTGGAGGCCATGTACATCAAATCTAAACAACCAACACTTAATAAAATCAACTTTAAAACAGGAAATAACATATTACATTGCATTTGACTATATGGTTTTGTTGTCATTTCACACTATCCCGCGGTGTGACATCATAAAACTGCATCGCAAACTTAAGAACTGCATTTATTATTTTTTGTAACTATTGCCATTGCCAAGCGGAGTTTTATGTCAACACAAAATAAAATCGTCGATGATGGTGGATTTTATAATAATTCAGTTTGAACGACCTCTCTGAAGATGGCTCATGTGAGCCAAAAGCTTAGAAGAAAACTAATAAATAATTATCCAAATGTTGGAGAAGTTTTGTCTTTATTTTCAACTGAAATTAAAGCAAAAATAAGACGCTTAGAACGGCTCATGATTAAACATAATAGACATTCATTGTCTCTTATATTTAACAGCATAAGTTTAGAATATATATATATATATATATATATATATATATATATAATAACATGCCTTGTGGACATAGTAGAATTCAAAGGAGTATCCTTTACATATAATGGTAGGATAACTCTCTTCGAGAGCTTTAAACATATATGCATATAAATACATCTAGAGCAAATATAAGAAAAATTAGGACAGGCGTTACCATGAAATAACGTGTCTGTCTTAATTTTTCTTATATATATATATATATATATATATATATATATATATATATATTTTAGAACATGTACATAACTTCTCTATATATAATTGCTATGAAGGCACATCCGTTTCTGCATCAGAGTACCGATGCTTCCGTCAGGTGATGTGGTACTGTGAATCCTTTTCATTTTCATTTATTTCATTTTGTTAGGGGTATTGGCTGGGGTTTTTTTGATGTTGTGATATTTCATTGACAGTTGGAATTTTTTGTGGAGAGTGTTAGTGTGTGT
The DNA here is from genome assembly GCA_037127315.1 of Ascarosepion bandense. Lineage (NCBI taxonomy): Eukaryota > Metazoa > Mollusca > Cephalopoda > Sepiida > Sepiidae > Ascarosepion > Ascarosepion bandense. The sequence goes on along the minus strand of JBBBDQ010001763.1, from coordinate 4,154,006 downwards.
TGGTGGGTGTTAGCAAGATAATGTAGTCAGTCTGTGACCGTTGAAATTTATTAGTAGGTGTGGATATTTTTTTTTTGTTTATTTTTATTTTTGCAGAGTCTTTACAATCGGTGTAAGTTTGCATGTTTAATTTTAATATTGAGTTTAGGGAATGTGTTATTTGTCTTACATTTTTAATTTTTGACTTTTTATATCATTGTTTGGGAATCGCTTTCTCTATTCAATTTTTAATTTTAAATCTTTGATTTTTAATTAGATCATTTTTTGGAAATCATTTTCACTATTAAATTTGTAAGTTTTAATTTTCTATTCTCATATAAATTTCTATTCTCATATCTAGTCTATATATGATTCGATTTATTATGGTTATGGTTATTAACCTCACTCTAATTATGGTTATGGTTATTGGCCTTACTCTAATTATGGTTATTGACCTTCCTAATTATGGTCTTTAACCTTACTTTATAATTAATATTGATCAACATCAATTGTGGTTATTAACCTTACTTTATTAGTTAAAACTAATAATGGTTCTACACCTTATTTTAATTCTTAACTTCTATTTTCATATCTATTCAATATATAATTCATCTTATTTTGGTTATGGTTATGGTTATTAACCTTAATTGATCCTATTCTAATATTGATTATTAACCTTACTCTAATTATGGTTATTAACTTTACTAATTTTAGCTATTAACCTTACTTTCTAATTAATCTTAATTAATACCGATTATGGTTACCAACCTTACTCTTTTAGTCAATACTAATTATGGTTATACACCTTATTTGTAGTTAATATTAAACCTTGTCAAAATTTTTTTATATATACACATATGTATATATACACCTATATGCATGGGTCATATTCTTGGCTCTTGTAGTGTTTTTTTAGCATGATTGTAATGTTAGCTCTCTGATGTGCTTGCAGTTTACTGTGATTTCATGCCTCTGGTTTAAAAGCTTGTTACTGTTCATATATTTAAGTATCTCAATTTTTTCTTGAAGACAGAGGAAACATGGTTCCTTCATAGATTTAGGTGTTCTTGCTTGTTTAAGGATTTTCCATTTAACTCTAGGTGTTTTATTTTCATTTTTTAACTTCCAAAAATATTTGGAGAGAGATGTCATGTTTTGTTTTTCTTTGTTATTGAAGGATGACATGTGATTATAAAATCACTTTTTAAATACGTTCATGGTATTTCCAATATACATTTTTTCATCCTTAGGATTCTCCATGGATGAGATCGAACACATATATATCAGGGATTTCGTTTGACATTTGTTGTTCATGGGGCATTGGTTAGGGTTTCTACAGTTACAGGGGTTGTAATTATAGGTCGGATTGGTATTAGTGTTGGAGTTATTTTTGTTGTGTGTTTTTAATATTTTGTTGTTATGTACTTTAATTATTTTTTCTAGATTATTGGAGCAGCTATAGCTTAGTTTAATTGTATTTTTATTGAATATTTTATTTAGAGAGTTATTTTGGGGGAAATGCTTATCTATTAGTTGAAGAAATTTATGTCCCAGTTTGAAGTTAATTGATTGATTAAAAGGAGGGTTATACCATATGATTTTTCGGTTCCTATTTTTGCTCTTTGAACTTCTGAAGTTTTCCACAAAATTGATTTTTGATGATTGATATCCACTATCCTTTAGGATTTGATTGTAAATTACCTTGTGTTTATTGAATATTTCTTTACTGGATGAGTGTGTGTTAATGCGGCGTTCTATTGATGATGGGATGTGTTTGATAATGGATGGTGGGTGGTTAGAGTTGGGGTTTATATATATTGGGTTCGAATTGTTCTTCATGAAAGGTTGGAAAGTGTTCGATACTAAGTCTAATGTTATGTCTAAGAAGTCTACTCGCTTAAGACCGAAGGATTTAAAGACTTTATGAATTAGTTTCCTGATTTTATCGACCTTACCTCCAGTAGATTCATTAATTATCATGAGTCCATCATTTCTATATAGTCCTATATTATTCGTATCTATTTCTTTATGCGCAGTGAGGTTGTACAGCAGGAATAGCCCTACCAGATCTGAAGATTCTGCCGAATCCAGGGCTCCCATGGATAAATCAAAATTATCTATATATATATATATATATATATATATATATTCAATCTGACATTTTTATTACTTCAAATATTATTAAAGTAGCTACTCATATCAAAATGATAAATTAAAAATAAATTCATCAATTCTTTAGAAACTGTTTTATTTTGGAATCAACCATGAAATTGAGCAGATATGGGAACAATTTTGATCCTTGCTGGAGAACATATATTTTTTAAGATTTCTTGATAGATAATAGATTTAATACACACTGCTTAAAGTAAAAATAAAAATGGGACATCTATTCTAAACATGAGTATCCACTATAATAACATATGAAATAATGAAAACAACAGATTAAAAATAATTCCATTATATATATATATATAAAGGAAAACTCAACACATCATTTAAAGTGGTTATAAATTATAATTTATTTCTATGAACTAATTAGTTCATTTCTTCAGACCATACTATATTTGTTCCTTCTTCTTTATATACCATGTCCCTTCAAGACGTAGGCGATCATGAAATTTCACTTGGCTCTGTCTCTTGTTGCTCTCAAAATTCTTCCTCTGATATCTCTCCCAAACCTCACTCTGCCATTCATTTGCTCCGGCCTATAAAGTAGGACTCTCACTGCTTTCCCCTGTCTCTCTTTCCTTCTATCCATTCTGTGAGTATTAAATTTTCCAGGCCCTCCTTCCTCATTACATGTTCCAGAAACCTCATCTGTCATTTCCATATGTTATTATAAGGTTTTCCTCATTTCCAACCTCTTCAACACATCATCGTCATATTTCTGCTGCCTCAAGCCTCTCCGTCATCTTTAAGATCATCCAACATCACTGCTATACAGGATGACAGATATCTTTTCTTTGTTTCTAATGTGATTTTCCTGTCTTTCAGTACACTGGTTCGCTTTTAAAATGTGTCTAAAGGTCCTTCTGCATTTCTATTGCTCTTTCAGATAGCATTTTGAGCATGAACATCACATTCCTTGTTCCGGTATCTGTAACAAAGCCACACTGTTCTTATCCTGTCTCTGGGCCAATTCTGCTGCATGCTCTGTTCATCAGAATACGGATGATGAGTTTTGTTATGTGGCTCATTTAGCTGATTGTTCAGGGGAGTTCACATTTCTTTGCACTTGGCTTCTTATCCATTCTATTCAGTACAAATGTTTTCCTGGAATAAACATTTTTCTAAAACGAAATGGAAATCAAGTAACATGACCCAGAATAGAAGCTTTGCCCTTATCTCAGATAAGAATCATTTTCGCTAGGGAAGAAAAAAGTTCATTGGGCAGAAAGAGTGACCCTAAAACCATTATACACAAGCACATGAATACATAAACACATATACCTCTAAATATGAATGTACTTATGCATATACACATATGTCCATACTTAAATATATGTACATACAAATGTGTCCATGTGTACACCTAAATATACACACATCCATCCATATCCACATATGACTATCGTGTCCACACACTCACATATAAGAAGACTGGACTTATACATGTATAATTAATACTAACAATTATTTACACAAGTATACTAACAAACTTCACATATACTCAGAAAATATGCATATATTTACATACCTATACACACACACTTACACACACATATTACGTATACACACACACATCCACATACACGTATATCCATATTTACACATATGTATATATGAATGCGTCTATGCATACACCTATATATACACACATACACACATTCATCCATATCCACATATAACTATTGTGTTCGCACACTCACATATTTATGAAGACTGAACTTATACACGTATAATACTAACACATATTTGCACAATTATACTAACAGAAAATACACATATATATATTATACTAGTCAGAAAATACACATATATTTAAATATTTACACATATACCCACATATATGCACATATATATCTGCATACATATACACACTTCTGCCTGTATAAAAAATCTTTTATGTATACATATAAATATTTTATCTCTGCACACTCTTACCTTTCTACATAAATGTACTCACTTATAAATCAGTCAGTCAGTTAAGTGCCATACGTGATACACGCTTGGGCAATCATTTCTCGAAAGAGACATGACTGACTGGGCAGAAGATTATCCCGCAGTAGGTTGCCACTGCTTTCTGTGGTAAACTGGTTGCCGACCAAGGCTATAGAACCCAATCTGTCCTGCTATTTAACCCATAACTGGAAGGAAGAGACGGATTAATACCTTTCCCAAGGGTATTTGCGCGTAAGTGAATGCAATGGATTTAACTGGAATTCGAACTCGGCTCCCCAGTTTCTCGTTCCGAGCCGATATCCACTGTACCACAACACACATCCTCACTTATAAATACCAAACTTATACATGTATATACAAGAATAATGCTAGCATATATATATACATAAGTGTCCACTTATACATATTAAAGGAGGTGGCCAACTTCAAATTATATACATCATAAAAAATAGTTACATACATATACAGGCATATAACATTTGGATTCTGATATCAACATGCACATAGATGAGGAGGGTCCAATCAACCGCATCCTTAATACAAAATTAGCACCAACATATATATATTACTGGATGCCCCCATATGCACAAAAAACATACATATAATTAGGTGCACCCATATACATAGAATATACATATAATTATACATATAATAATAATCATAATTAAGTGCACACATATACACAAAATATACATATAACTAGATACCCCATATACACAAAAAAAAACCCAGATATAACCTTATAACTAAGTCCACCCATATACATGTAAAATATTTATATTAAGATACATCAATAATCACATAATCTAAAGCAGGATACTCTGAAATCCATACATAATACAAAGTCATTGCATACATATACTGGTATGTAAATATAGCAGATTTTCACTTTGATTTCCTCAATCCATAAAATCCTCAAATGAATGATCAATGCAAGATAGGAATGAATCAGTAAGTATGTTGGAATGGAGTAATTTCTTTGACAGCATTTAAAAATGATTTCATTTCTCTGGTTTAATAATTGCTTAGTTTCTCTGAATTGGATAATTCTGATTTTTTCATCTAAGAATAAGTTGCATCTATTTCTGAAGCTGTTGGGGTTTGAGATTTACCTATAATCTTCCATTCAATCTGTGGGGATAGATTTCTCTCTTAATTTCCAGAAATGTTTAGAAAGAGCAGATACATACATACATACATACATACATATATATATATATATATATATATATATATATACAGACAGACAGACAGAAATATATACAGTTAAATATGCATTTTTATATATGAAACCTGTATTTTTATGTATTATATCAGAGGGTACTAAAATATTCTTAGCCTAACCTCATCACAAGATAACCAAAATGATTTTATTTTTGGAAACCCTTTTTATATTCAACACAATTTAATATATTAGGACCTTGAATAAGTTCTCACTGTTTTCCAACAGATGGTGTTCCAAGAATTGCATGTATGTAATTTCAGATCATGATGCATCGATAAGGAAGTACTATAAGCAAGGTTCTAATTTCGTGTATGTCATTTTGCCGAAGTGTAAACAACTTTATTTTTCATAGTGTTAAAGAAAACAAAGAATTCTAGGCATTACTGCATGAAAACTCATGTCAAGCTGAACTTGTAGAATCATTAGGAGTTGATAACACAACAGTTTCAAAATGTTTGAAAGCATTAGGAATGATTCAAAAGCAAGGACATTGGATGCTATATGAGTTGAAGCCAAGAGACATTGAATGGCATCTTATCACATGCAAACAGCTGCTCCAGAAGCAGAAAAGGAAAGGTTTACTAAATCATATCATGACTATTGATGAAAAGTGGATACACTATGATAACCCCTAAGCAAAAAAAAAATAGTAGTGTAAGCTCAGCCATGCATCAATATTGGTGGCAAAGCCGAATATCCATGGTTCAAAGTTTCTGCTCTGCATTTGGTGAGATCAGCTGGGTGTAGTTTATTATGAGCTGCTCAGACTGGCTAAAACAATCACAAGAGATCACTATCCACTACAATTGATACATTTAAGCTTAGCAGTGAAAATAAAACAGCCGCTATACAAGCAGAGACATGACAAAGTGATTTTTCAACATGACAACACTAGGTCACATGCTGCACAATGGATGAAAATCTACTTGGAAATACTTAAATAAGAAATTCTATCTCAACCACTATATTTACCAGACATTGCTCTTTATCATTATCACTTGTTCTAATCAATCATGGCCTGGCTGAGCAGCACTTTCATTCTTATGAAGATGCCAAAAAATGGGTTGACTTGTGAGTAGCCTTAAAAAATGTGTCATTTTTCCAACATGGAATTCAAATGTTGCCAGAAATATGGAGAAAAGTAGGGTCTAGCAATGGACAATACTTTCAGTGACATATATCTTACTAATTTTTGTAAATAAATCATTTTCATAAAAAATCTGTGAGAACTTATTCAAGGACCTCACTTTGGAAGAAGGTAGACTTTGAAAAAACAGTAGCTACTCTAGCATCTATGCATTGCTCATTCAGTAATGAATTAGAGCACTCTGGCTATTAGCATATCATACATGACATGCTAAAAGTCTGCCTCCTTCTACCGAGCGCCCATAGATCAGAGGTAGATTTGCTGACTGATGCCAATTCGGTCAGATTACAATCCTGGGTTAAAAGCAATTGGATGACTAACCGTACTGATGAGCTGTGATACAGCGAAACAGATCTGGCTGCGGATATATATATATATATATATATATATATATATATATATATATATATATATATAAATGACCAACAAGGAAGATTTTATTAATTTTTTTTATTTAATTTTTCCAGTATTCTTACATGTTTAATTTTGGCTGGAGATAAAAAATGTAAAAATATTCCATAATTTTCAATCTTCCAAGTGCTTTCAGCCTCTTCACAGGCCATTTTCAAGGATGTTATTTTTCTAGTGTTGATGTCTTCATGTTTGTAATTTTTTGTTTTAGTGTTTTTTAAAAAGGAGAGTTCTTTAAAGCTGCCATGTGATGTACACAGTTGGACATCATGTGAGAGTCTGTCTATTTATTTAAAAAACTTTCAAAACTCCATTTCCACTGTTAAATGGTTAATGGTGGGAGGAAATTGTTTGATATATAGTGCCTCTCTTATAGCGAGACGTCTTTGATATTCTGATTTGAATAGTATTTTTGTATTTTCAACCAAAATTTTTCTTAAGGGTTCTTGTAAGTATGGGTTAATAAATATTTTTTATTGCACTATTATTACTAGATAGATGGCATATAAGGCTTCTACTCAGATAAGTGGCAGTATGGCCATTACATGTAATTGATTTATGACAAGAAACACAATCTTGTACTGGGCATTGAAATTCATACACTATATTAGTCATAGCTAGTTTAGATTTAATGGGGTTATTATTATTAGAAACAAGGTTTGCTGTCTTCCATTTTCTATAAAATATTATAAATTTTACATGTTTTTGAGGAATTACAGCAGAATTCTGGCGTTTGATAATTTTTCATATATTAATAAATATATTAAATTAATAAAATCTTCCTTTTCAGTTGTTTTTAATGAAACATGTTCAAATGAAAGACTGATGCCCAAATATACATTTATATATATATATATATATATATTTACAAATGAATAAAAATGAAGAAAATAATTACAACATTCAAAACATTAATTTAAAACAGTGCTCAATATAAAAATAGAGTAATGAATATTTATTAATTATTACATTACTACAAAATTGTACATTTTGTTTTGACATTGAAAGAACAATGTCTCATCAGACAGTTAACAATGAAAGTAATAAATGTTTTTATTTTTTTTAATTTCTTTTAAGAACAACACTTACCTTTATTTTTTAACTTTTTTTTTCCACATGAGGTAAAAAGATATTAAAAAGAGAAAGAAAGAGGGAAGAAAAGAGCAGAAAATAAGATGAGAAATCAAGAAAAGGAAAAGAAAGGGGAAAAGGAAAGATACAAAAGAAAGAAAACAGAAATATTTAAAATTTCTCTCTCTTACCAGTTTTCATTGGCTCTTCTCGCTTTACATTTTCTCACTTATTTTCCTCTTCACTTTTTATTTCTCATCTTATTTTCTGATCTTTTTTTCCCTCTTTCTTTCCCTTTTTAATCGCTTTTTGCCTCATACACAAAAAAATTTCAAAAATAAAGGTAAGTGTTGTTCTTAAATTATTTTAATATAAAACATTTATTCCATCATTGCTAACTACCTGATGAGACATTATTCTATCAATGTTGAAACAAAATGTACAATTTTGTAGTAGTTTGTAGTTCTAACATAATAATTAATAATATATATATATATGTATGCACACACTAGGTAAACCAACAATTTTCTGGTAACTGGTGGTCTGGTATATTTTTTATTCAAGACAAATGTAGGAGGCGGGTAACTAAAATTCTGGATAGCCAATGACCCTCAGCCTAGGACTAAAAGTAATTTTTTTCAAGCCTGTTGAGATATTTATGAATGAATTTAATGTTAATGATTTATGAGATGTGCCTAATTACTGGGTCATGTGTGTATTATTGAATTACTTTTACATGACCACTGTTGATAGTCTGGCAAATTGATAATCTAGCACATACAGTTCTGGAGCTAAGGATGCCGGAAAATGAGAATGCTTCTTTAATGATTCATCACATTAAAAAGAGGAGACAGGAACAGACAAAAAGAGAGAGAGAGAGACAAACACACAACAACAAACTGTAGATAATAGCAATCAGTTAACATTCTAAAGACTCCTCCATTTTGGAAAGAAGTCAAGAACTTAATTACCTTGTCAGTGTTGCAGTTTCGTAGCACATTTCATTTGTGCTCTTCATTGTATTAAATGCATTTGTGACTATTTGCTGCTACCCAACTAACTACTGAATTAGGTTTTGTTTATATTATTCTTTATTGGCAATAGATGAATCATTATTTTCTTAAAGCCAATGAAAGGTTTAATTTAATAAAAGTTCATAAACTGTTATGTTTGTGTGATGTTTGTGTAAAGTTGAATTTAAGATAAAAAGATTAAAAATCAACTAATACCAACAATGTAATCTTGATAATGAGCAGAACTATGAATAAATGCATGCACTTATTTCTAAATGTTCAGACAATATTTGCACTCATTGAAGTCAGAAATATTTTTTTTTATGTATAAACAAGAAAAGTTAATTAAAGACAAAACATTCCTTACTATGACCTTTAATAAAACTACTATTACTGAATGACTGTTACCTAAATACATATCATATATATACATGTGCATGCAAGTGATGTAGTGGATTGGCATGAATGATGGAATCTGCAGACTCAGTCTAAATTCCAGATGAGACCATTATGTTTTTAATGATTTTGAAAACAGTATAAATCCAATTCTTCACCATTGCCTCCAATTATTGTTTTAATAGCTGACCAGGTCAAGAGGTAAGGCCCACTATACCCTATGTCAGACTTTTTTTTTTTTTTTTTATAAGCGTTTCACCCCGAGCAAGGCATGTCACTGCCACTACTGTGCAGGGGGCTACGTAGAGTGGAGAAAGGCTGATTAAATATAGGAAATGACAGAGGGTGGGTGATAGGCGGGTAAGGATACCGAGAATGAGGGTTGGGTAGATGAGAGTGTTGTGAGAATAGTTGGGAGTTAGTGTGATAGGAGGTGTCTATTGACATTTAAACACCTGGAGATTGTAACTGTCGGGAAAGCAGACTTGTGGAAGGGAGTTCCACAGGCAGGAAGCGCGAGAAAAGAAGCTGTTGAAGTAGAATTTACGGTTACATCTTATTTGTTTAACTGTAAAAGGGTGGGACCTAGTTGCTAATCTAGTATCTCGTGTAAATTCGTGCTTAGGCGGCACCAGTTATCTAAGCTCATCGGAGCAGAAGCCATGAAAGTACTTGTAGAAGAGGCACAGGGAAGCCACATCACGCCGGTGTGAGAGCGGCTGCAGCCGGTCTGCCAAGTCAGTATCAACCACGTTACAGATCCTCCTTTGTATTTTGTCAAGAAGCCCAAGGAGAGCAGCAGGGGCACCCGACCAGATATAGCAGCAATATTCAATACACGGGCGGATGGTAGATTTGTATATGTGCAGAATAGATTCAGGTGGGAAAAATTTCCGGGCCCTGCACAGGGAGCCCACTTTCATAGCAGCAGATTTGGCAATGGATTCAATATAGTCATTCCATTTGAGGTCCGCCGAGAGTGTAAGGCCAAGGAGGCGTAGTATTTTACTCTCTGGGAGACTAGCCTGTCCCATGCTAATGGGAGGTAGATGTGATTGTCTATGGTGATTAGTTGATAACAGCTTTGTTTTGGAGGCATTGAAATTGACCAACCCTTCCCTACCCTCTTGACTTTTTGTTTTGGGGGTTGTGAAGGTAAGAGCAAAGAGCTGTTTTGTTCCTTCGTGATATTGCAGTGACTTTGTATCTTGGACATACGGATTTCCGGCCCGAGTTTATAGCTCGGGCTTGCGTAAAGTAGCGTTTTCAACGCGAAACACCGGAAAGAAGTTGTCCGGTGTTCGGCCACTTTGGTGGCAATGGCCTCGAATGGGCCGGATGAGGTCGTTCCTCCCACCACGGCGTCGGTGGGAGGAAAGGAGGGTGACTGGCAGTTACCGCCACGGGAGTCACCCTCCGTAGAAGTACTAGGTTCAACAGAAGGACCCGGAACAGTACCAGCAGTAGTGTCAGCCTCCCCCAAACCTTCTACCGCCGGCTGGAAAGAAGGAAAGGTCCCAATGAGGGGGGAAGCTTACTACGAGGATTTGAGGGAGAAATACGCAAGTTATATCTCTGGCACGGAACTTTTGTCGGTGCCAGAAGAGTTGGCCAGTATCGAGGCTAGAATTTTATCCCTCACAACGAAGGACCCCAAAACCCACAAGTATGTGGGGATTAATAGGGATACATTTGAGGAGGCCATTAAGACGTTAAAGATCAAAGCCAGGGCCGTGGAGAGGCGAAGCGGAGCCAGGTGGGACGTTCTGCTTGGTTCGGCCGAGGAGGCCAAGCAGCTGGCCGGTGTGGTCCTGGAGACCAAAACGCTCCAATTTCAGACGGAGTATATGGGGATGCGCAAGGCAAAAATTATATTGCACGGCGTCCCCTTAGACATTTCCCAGGACCACATCGGGGCCTTTTTTGCCCAGTATGGTAGGGTTGCCGAAGTCTCGGCCTTACGTTCAAAGGCGGGTTTCCTGACAGGGGACATGGCCCTGCAGGTAACCCTGAGTAGGGAAAAAATAGCAGAGATCCCGAATGTCCTTACCTGCAGGAAGCGGGCAATTTTTGTGTTAGTCGAAGGCAGAAAGCCTTGCTGTTGGGTCTGTGGGGCGGCGGATCATGTCGCGAAGGTCTGCCCGACCAAGAATCCGGCCCCAAAGACCCAACCAACCAAGCAGCCGCAAGCGACTCCAGCAACATCAGCTCCACCAACAACACCAGCTCCATCTTCACCGGCAGCGGGCAAGGAGGGTGAGTGGCAGGTGGTTAGCAGGAAGAAGGGTAAAACGCCTTCTCCGGCAAAGGTGCCGGTGAAGGTGCCGTCTCCTGTTAAGGCACCGGTGAAACAAAAGGAGCCCTCACCTGTGAAAGCAGTGACCAAACAAGGAAAGGAAAGAAATTCCTCACCCAGAAAGGACACGGTGGAAAAGATGGACGTGGAAAGAGCGTCGTCTTTGAAACGAGGGAGAGAGGACGAAGAAGTAAATCAGGAGAACATAAAGAGCCGGAGGAGAAGTAGGAGTCCGGTGAGAGGAAGGAGAACGGAGAAATGCTCTTCATTGCCGGTCTCGCCGGTCCGACACTCCTATGCGGAGAAAGCAAGAAGTCTGCCCTCATCCCCGCGGAAAGCGGCCCAGCCCCCTACCTTTAAGTTGACCCCCCTGAAAAAAACCAGTGACTCAACCCCCTCTCCCTCCCCTTCTCCTGTACCCACTCCCGTTCGGTCCAAAAAGAAAAGAGGACTCCCTCAAGGACAAGCACTCATGAGGGTGGACGACAGCATAGCAGCAGAGTGGTCTTCGCAGAGGAGAAAACTCTTGAAGCCGCTCTTGAAGCTAACTACTGTGGATGATCTCTCCACGGAGAATCCGCTGAACTTTCCCCAGGCCCCGGGCGTTATTACCCTGGTGCGGAGCACCGGGGGAAATCTCAGGGTCTGGGATCACATCTCAGAAGTGGTAAAAATGTACCCCAAAATAAACATTTATAAGGACAACACGCCGGAGCTTAAAAAAATGTCCAAAAATTGTGCGGGTCGGTTCCCAGTTTTGCTCCACCCCTCGGTATATAGGGTGGTAAAGCTAACTTACCCCACGGACGTCGGCGGTATTGTCTCAGACGGACGGATTACGTCCGACATAGGAACTGGTTCCCTGGGACAGTCCGTCGGGGTCCTGTCTGCCCGAGATTTTCGCCCCGTATGCGTCTAGTGCCTTTGTTGCATGTTCTTTGTTTTTTCGTTTCAGGTTTAAAAGATGTCTATTAAGATAGCCAGCTTGAATGCGAAGGGCCTGAGGGATCGGGGTAAGGCGGCTCGCCTGCTTCGTGACCTCTTGTCCTTCGGCGTGGATGTGGCCGCGATCCAAGAGACTCACTTTGTTTGCGAAGTCGACTCGTGTGTGCTGTCTAACGACTTTGTCGTCTATTCAGCATATGGGAGCCGGCAAGCCAGAGGTGTTTCTTTGCTGGTCAAGCGTACCCTGGACGCGAGGGTTGACCTTGTCCATGTCGGTGCCGAGGGCCGGCTGATCGTGGCCGATATTGCAGTGAAAAGCAAATTGTTCCGGCTGATTGTGGTTTATGCGCCCAATAAGCAAGGTGAGCGTGTCTCTTTCTTTCGGCTGTTGGAGCCCTTTATGGTGCATTCAACACGGCTAATCTTAGTTGGGGACTGGAATGCCATCCTAACCCCCAAATGGGATAGAGGAAGGGGCGCTAGCGGGAGGAATGATGATCGTAGCCTGGTTGATCTGATCGACGAATTTGGTCTCGTCGATAGATACCGGGTCGATCATCCGGATGGGAGTATGTGGACGTGGGCGCTTAATTGGCCTTCTACCCGGGTATCTGCGTACCTGGATAGGATGTTAGTGAGAGTGGCCGACATAGACTTCTTAGAATGTCCAACGTTCCACTGGCTAGGCTACACGGACCACAAACTCGTTTGTGCCCGTGTGGTGTTAGACTTTAGGCCTAGGTTGGCTGGTTATTGGAAGTTCAATCAGTCCTTACTGGACAGGCGGGACTTTCGTGACCAGCTGACAAGACTAGTTCAGCGGGCGTTAATTGGGCGAGTCATTGGGAATAAGTGGTGGGTTAACCTTAAGGACTCCATTAGGTCTTTCGCCACCAAATATAGCCAGCGGCTCAAACTAGATAAGGCTGCGGAGGCAAAGACACTTAGTGCTAATTTCGCCCGGGCGGAGGCTGGTGGGGATCCCCTAGAGATAGCCTTAGCCAGGGAGGCCCTGAGGCGCACGACTAGCGAGCGCTATATGGGCCAGGTAATTAGAGCTAAGTTAAGCAAGATGTCTTCCGAAGCTGTGAACATGGGCGCAGAACTGCGCAAGGAAGAAATTCGTCGGGCCGGCGATCGGTACATTCGAGAAGTGCACGACCCGGAGGGGCATCTCCTTCGGTCCACCGACGACATGTGCGAGGCGTTCCGGCAGCATTTCGAACACCGGTTTACCAAGGAGCCTGGTCTCCGTGACGAGGAGTTTCGCAGCTATTTGGCTGACTTTCCCCGGCTTTTGCCGGCTGAAGCGGCTAGCTGCGAAGGGGAGATTACGGAGGACGAAGTCTACGCGGCTTTGAAGAAGACCGGCAGTGGCAAGTCGCCAGGTTTGGATGGTTTGCCCTATGAATTGTACTTGAGGATGTCGCACCTTTTTGTCCCGCTCTTGACTGTCGTGTTCAACCACTGGTTTCGGCAGGGGTCCATCCCCGGTCGGATCACCAGGGGCGTGATCACGCTGTTGGGAAAAGGCAAGAAGGTTGGGCGGGGATTAGATGATTACAGGCCCATAACTCTGCTAAACACAGAGTTAAAGATTTTGGCCAAGATCCTGACGAATCGCTTGCAGCTAGTTGCCGAGTCTCTGTTGGAACCGGATCAGACTTGTTCTGTGAAGGGACGAACAATTCAGAGCAACCTGCACTTGATCCGCACGATCGTAGAGGGTGTAGAAGACGACGAAGAGGCCGCGCTGATCAATTTGGATCAGTCCAAGGCATTTGATAGGATTGACCATGGCTACCTGGCTGCTGTCCTGCAGGCCGCCGGATTCAAACCCGACTTCAGCCGCTGGATTAGCCTTCTGTATCGCTCCCCCAAGGCTGTGGTACAGGTGAACGGGAAGCTGTCGAGCGCTTTCGCGCTGTCTAGGTCGGTCCGACAGGGTTGTCCACTGTCGCCTCTCCTTTACGTCCTGGCGTTGGAGCCTCTCCTTCGCCGGCTAAGGGACGAGACGTGCAGTCCGGTCCTGCGTGGAATTGCTGTCCCTGGAGGAGCTCGAGCCAGGGTTTCCGCGTACGCCGATGACGTAACGACCTTTGTGTCCTCCCGCAGGGACATAAGGGCGGTACAGAAGGCGCTTGAACGGTACGAACAGGTAACAGGGGCCAGAATTAACCGCGACAAGTCGTCCGGCTTGCGGTTAGGTGCCTGGAAGGGTGTTTCCCTCCCGGGGCCCTTCGACTGGACGGACGGGCCGGTCAAGCTCCTCGGAGTTTGGTTCGGTCCGGACTTACAGTTGGAGAAAAACTGGTCAGAAGTACAGGCAAAGGTCGGCGCGTCGGTCGAGATTTGGCGTCGACGGAGTCTCTCCGTGAAGGGTCTGGCGGAGGTGTGTAATACATACCTCTTTCCCAGAATCCTTTACCGGCTGTCTGTACTTCCCCTTTGTGACGATCATGAGAAGGCGCTCGAGCGTTTGCTATTCTCCTGTCTTTGGAGAGGACGCAAACACATGGTCGACAAAGGAGTCTGCTGCCTCCGTCCGTGTCAAGGGGGTCTGGGGATGCCACACTTGAGGAGCCACGTGCTCGCTTCGAGGTTGGCATTCCTCAGGCGCGCGTTGGAGGAAGATCGGTTGCTTGCGGGGGTAGTGAGGGACATGTTCCCTAGCCTCACTATCACTCCCCCGCTCCTAAGGACTAGCAATAGGCCTTGGGGGCGGCCGAAATTCCTGCTCGAATGTCTGACGGCCCTTCGGGCCATTCCATGGTCCAGTGACCTTTCACGGCCTAGGAGAATCTTCTATCGGGGATTAGTGGAGGGCGCCGTGAAGGATGAACTGTGGAGTAAGCTCGGCATGTCGAGAGGGGAGTATCGCTCTCATTGGTCTTGGGCGCCAGGTGCGGATTGGCTCAACAACTCTGAGTTTTCTCTGACCTGGCGATTGGCTCGGAATGGTTTGTCTCTCAACGACAAGCGTTTCGCAATGGGCCTGGCGGATTTGCCAGATTGTGAACGTTGCGTCCTTGGAATTAAGGAGACGTCTGCGCACGCCTTCTTCCATTGTTCGCGCGTTCGCCCGTTGTGGGCGCGTGTCGGCGAGTTGACTGCTCGTATCGCGCCGCGGGAGCTTGTGCTCATTGATCGCGCATACGCTGTGGACAATGTGTCGCCCCCGTACTCTGGAGTGAAGCGGATGGTGTTTCTGTCGCTACTGGCCACGGCTAGAATGGTGATTTGGATGACGCGTCTGGAGGAAGTCTTGCGGGGCGGTCGTCTTTCGGATCAGGATCTAATCCGATATTTTGAGCACCAGCTCAAAATTAAGATTAGAACTGAACGAAAACGGCTGCACCCGACAGAGTTCAGCGAAAGGTGGGTATATGCGGCGAGCCTGGTTCGCGTGACCGGGGCTAGCCTTGATTTTCTCTTTTAGATCTGCTAGTTGCATCGGGGTGGATTCCTTTGGAACCCCTCCCGTGGTTAAGGTAAGAAGTCTTTTTGTGCCTAGTTAATGGGAGTGAATGTGTTTGTCCTAGCCTGTTCCCGGCTCCATTGCTTTTGTTATGATCCAGTTCGAGATTCCCATTGTCCAAGTATTATTTTGTCCCGTTTTCACTCTCGGCTGGGTCAGCCTTATACATTCTCCAGTCCAATTTATTTTTGCCCCCTGCTTCTCCATTCCCCTTAGAAAGAGAGCTGCTTGATTTTGTCTTTTAAGGCAGAATACAGTGGCCTCTTTAATTATGTGGGTGTGTTTGGGTCTTACTAACATTGTGTATATATATTCATTTGAAATTGTTTTTGTTTTGGGGATTTTTTGTTTCTTCATTCCCCCTTCCCATCATGTCATTTCATGAATAAAGTTTTAAATTTATTTTTGTACACTATTGTAAATATTGTAAATAAACAAATTTTTATGTACATTTGGGGCGTTTTTAGGTCCCTGGTATGTTACTGCGGTATTTTGGTGCTTGATAGGTATGAGTGTTGATGGACAAATTTTTATGGTGAATGAGAAAATTGTAACGTATGTATGGGTCGTGAATCGGATTAGCTAGGTATAAGATAGTTACGGAAGACCAACCCAAGTTTTTGTTCCCCCTCCCCATTGTTTGGCCTTGTGCCAGAATTTATGTACTTTCGCATAAATAAATCAGTACCAACCATTTCCTACCCCAGGTCACTACGGATTGGAGGTCCCTTTCAAGTACGGCAGCGAGGTTCACTTTGTCGTCCAGACCTGGTTTCTGATCGATGCGGGAGTAGATTGTTGTGTCGTCGGCATACATGCCAACTTGGGATCTAATGGTGTCGGGGAGATCATTAATGTAGATCAGAAAGAGCGTGGGGCCTAGGATAGAACCTTGAGGGACGCCCGCGTTCGTCTGGTAGTTTTGGGAGGCATGCCCATTTAATACCACCTCCAATGTGCGGTTAGAGAGGAAAGACTGGATGAGGTCAAACAGATGTCCAGTTATCCCATAGCTCCGCAGTTTGCACAAGAGGCCAGCATGCCAGACCCTGTCGAATGCTTTGGAGATATCCAAGGCAACGGTTCGGGCTTCACCATTCTTGTCGAGTGCCTGGTATATGTATTCGGTAATGGTCGTTAGCATATCAGCAGTAGACCTGGTGAAGCGAAACCCGTACCGTTTGTCAGAGAGAAGCCCGTTGGCCATAAGATGCTGAGTCACCTCGGCGTTGATAATGGCTTCGAAAACTTTGCCAAAGATTGGAAGGAGACTAATAGGGCGGTAATTGGCGGGGTCTGAGGGTTCGCCAGAATTCTTAAATATAGGTACTACGCAGGAGGACTTCCAACAGGCAGGAAAGCAGGAAGCAGATAGGCAGAGGTTATAGAGTTTAGAGAGGACAGAGGAGAGTTCTGGGGCACATTTCTTCAGTACTATGACTGGGATTCCGTCACCGCCGCTCGCTTTGTGTGGGTCAAGTTGCACAATTATCTTGGCGACCAGCGAGGGTGTAATGTGGACGTTATTTAGTTGAGCCTTAGTTCTGGGTGGGAAGTCTGGTGTAGGTATTCCTAACGAGTTTGTGCAATATTGATATTGAAAAATTGCTGATATAAATAAATAATATATGAACACACATAAACAAAGGGTATTCCAAAAATAATGCCTTTGAATAATTTCCACAACAAATACAAAAGCACAATAACACCATTGGATATAAAAAGTTTTCAACTACGAAATACTATTTTTCTACATAAGTTACCATTGGTTATTTTTGACAGCAATGAACAAAAGGCTGCATTTTGTGGCTTGAAAGCTGTATTAGAACATGGATTGTTACAGAAATCACTGTTGCTGTGACTGAAATGCAGTGGTAACGACCACTGTTTGGTCTTCAAAATCATTCCGCATAATTTTTCAAGGAGGAATTCAGTAGCAACTCTGCACTTTCATGTTAGACACAATTTTTCTATCTGTAACAAGGCAATTAATTATAAGTTATTTTCTGAAAGAGTCAATCTCTGCTGCTATACCAATCATTTCCACAGAGGAGTTATTACCCTCATACATATATTTGTGTGTGTGTGTGAGGGTGACTTTATTGAATAATCTTGGATGTACCCTCAGAATCAATTGCATCACTGGATCAGATGGTTTTCAGTTATATTAACCACTGTCCACAATGGCAGCCCTCAGTAAATCTTTAGTATTTTTGGATCACTGGTGGGTCTACCTCTCAATGATATTCAATGATATCCCACATGATAATGAGCTGAACCAGGGGATTCCCAACAGCTAATACACTACATAATGAGTTCTGCTATTACTGCCTTGCTTAGGGTAAAACAATTATATATATATATATATATACACACATGCAACAAAGTATTGGTAAAATTAAAGTCTTCCAAGTGAACAAAGAAAAGAAAAGAAAAAAAACACTAAATCAAAACAAACAAAAAAAAATAAAATCAACAGACCTAAACAGTAAGAGACAGTGTATAAATGTATAAATGAGCAAGCCAGAGCAATTACACTACCCAGTAACACTACTTACAAAGAGACTCAAGTTTCATGATTGTCAGGTAACCAAAATAATATATATATATATATATATATATATATATATATATATATATATATATATAATGTATATTTAATTTTATTAAAAACGCCAAATGAGGAAGATTTTATGAATTTTTTTATTTAATTTTTCCAGTATTTTTCCATGTTTAATTTTTGCTGAAGACAGGGAATGTAAAAATATCACCACACAAAAATGTTCATGTTTCAGAATAATACTGTTCTTCTTCAGATGATAGCTTAAAATAAATTGTGAAAATGATTAATTTAGAAAATATAAGATGAATAATCCATACAGAATTCAAAAGTCTAGACCTAAAAGTAATAATCAACATTAATCTAAAAGTATTAAACTTCCTTGATGTAACACTAGATTTATTGAATGATACTTATCAACTATACATAAAACCTAACGAATATCCATCATACCATTATACCCAAAATTTAATCACCACCCTAGTATAATCAAACATGTACCCTCCTCCATAGAATATAGAATCAGTAAAAACTCTTCTAGTGAAGGAGTATTTTATAACTATAAGGTTTTTTATAATAATGCCCTAAGGAATAGTGGCTATAAAAAACATGATATTAAATACATAAAAAATATGACTATAACAGGAAAAAAATAAATAGAAAATCATTTGGTATACCCCACATTTTAACCAAATAGCACCAAGTTAGGGCTGAAGTTCCCCAATTTAATTAAGAAACATTTCCCTCATAATAACAATCTAAGTAAAAAATTTTAATAGAAATACCTTTAGATTAAGTTATAGTTGTAAAAATAATCTGGAAAAATTATTAAAAATCATAATAAAATCTTAAAGCAACACATAAACCAAAGTAATAACTATCCAAATTATGAAAATAACAAAAATACAAATTTATGTAATTGTCAAAATTCTAATTGCCCACTAGAAAATAGGTGTCTGACAAATTCTATTGTGTACCAATGTAATATCACATCAAATGCAACATCATGTCAACAATTAAAAAAGTTTACATTGGATCTACTAAGAACACTTTTAAGCAGCATCGGTATTTGTATTTAACTTCCTTCAAAAACAACATGTACCACAACCAAACATTCCTTTCTGCATATTTTTGAAAGGATAAAAACAAAACCCCTAAAGTAAAATGGAAAATTCTGGAAAAATCAAGAATCTGTAAGTCATTCTATGACTTCTGCCTTCTGCCTTCTGTGCCTGAATGAAAAGCTGCCGATTTTAATGTTCCCTAAAAATAAAGAACTATTAAATCATATAGATGAATTGACCATTTTATGTAAACATTGAAAATATTTTTCTTTAAAATTTAATTAATTACAATGTTTCATTTCTAACTTACGCTACAATATAACTTATAAATTAAAAATTATTTTACTAAAATAAATGACCCACACAATACTTCTTTTGTTTTCTTTAGAATATAGCTTAGTATATTATAATTATTTATATTTCTAATTCTAACCTAAACATTCAAACCTCTTTGTGAGGTTGTACAAAATCTAATTTAAAAAATAAACCTAAAATCCAACCTGATGTTAAAAATTATTGTCTACACTTGTAAATAATATATACTCCTACCATGTATCTTACCCAGAAAAAGTACTTTTCTTTAAAATCTAATTATATACAATGTTCTATTTATAACTTGTGCTCCAATATAACTTGTAAATTAAAAATTATTTTACTAAAATAAATGACCCACACTATACATATTTCATTTTCTTAACTACACTGTACCTTAGTATAGCATAATTATTTCATTCTAATTCTAACCTAAACATTCCAGCCTCTTTACTCATGAGGTAGCACAAAATCAAGTTAAAATAAAATAAAAAAATTCAACCTGCTGTTAAAAATTATTGTTAAACCCATTTAAATAATGTAAAGACCTATGTATTTTACCCAGACATAATTAAAAAGTGACATGCCTTGACACCAGACAATTCTGGTTCCTTTCACAACCCAAATCTTCAACTCAATAGTTACCTAATTCTCATCTTTGGTTGAACAATATTGACACACCTACAAGCATATTCTCTACCTACTCTTTCTACTACTACTACCCCTTTAGTTTCTAAATAACCATGAATTCATCTTATATTTTCTAAATAAATCTTTTTCACAATTCATTTTAAACTATCACCTGAAGAAGGTTCTGAAACATGAAAATTTTGGTGTAGTAAATCATTATATTAAAAAAATTACAATATTTGTATTGAGCACTCTTTATAAAAGTAAATGCTTGAACAGTGGGTTTTAAAGTACCTGTTCTTTCATTTTCTTGTATATATATATATATATATATGATATATTGTGAAAACGAAATACAGTGTAAATAGATCAGTTGAAGAATGGTGCTCAACACCAGGAATAAGGTATAACAGATTTATTGTACTAAGGTACAATTAACAATAATATACATATAGGCAAGCAACGGGTTGGAGTGGAATAGACTATCGAATAGTGAATGCCTTCGCCTAAGACCTTCCCCCTTCATACCACTCGTTACTGTCTTTTATCAGGTAGAGCATTCTATTCTCGGGGGATGGCAGTATGTTCCACTATAACACCTTCCCCCGAGCTAAATTCTTCCAAGAATTTTGCTCATAATATCTTTTTCTCTTAAGATCTGGACATAGCCATTTAGCAATTTTCTTAGTGTTCTGCAACTCTGGTCAGCATATTTTTCCTCCAGGTATTTTCGTCAATTGTGGAAATGTCAATCCCGGTATCTAGCAAACAAGTGATATTTCAACCATTTAATTTAATGTCTACGTACTTTCTTGTACCGAAATCCTTCATAACTTTTTTAGATAAAACCATATTTATCCTTTTAGGCTTTCGATAATTTTTCTTTCTACACATTACTGCCTTGTGCCCCTTTTGCGCACATTCAAAACATATTTTATTTCTAAAATAGCACTTACTTGTAGCATGATTAGTGTTGCCACATGATTTGCAGTATGGTCTTTCTTCAATACATAAATTATCCCGTTTAATGTTAATCAGCTTCTGGCATTCCTCCGATACTTTCTGCAAAGTTATGTCCGTATCATGTTCCAACATTGCTAATATCTTTGAATGACCTTTCTTGTCCTTAGGTGTCATTAAACCTTGCACAAAAATTAGGCATTTGAACATATCTTCCTTGATATCTTTCATTTTGAAATGTTCACACTGGAAGTTAACTTTATCAGCGTACAAAACAAAATTTTTATCCTCTTCTTTCACGATACTTGAGCATTTATACCATGTATGAAACAACTGTCCTGTTCGCCAAACACTTTCGATAATATTTCAACAGTTTTGTCAAACGAAATCTCTTCTGGTTTCTTTGGCAAAATGAAGTTCATGTACTTTGTATTTTCCTGAGCACTGGTTTTTTTGTAACAAAAGCATAATTTTTTCTTCATCGGTCCATGATTTGCACCATTTTAAAAAAATTGTTTCATACCTTTTAAAGTACACAGGAAAAGTTATTCCTTCCTCAGGTTTGTACAAAAATTCTGAAAGAGAGTTTGATATACCCTCCACAGAGAAAATTCTGGAACCTTCCTTTGGTTTGCCTTCCTTTAATAATATTTTTTGCAAAACATCTTGTTTTATAATTTGTTGCTGAAGATCTGTTTGTTGTTTTTGTTGACTTTCCTGTTGTTGTATTAGTTGTTGAACCGCTACACCTAGCGTCTTCGTAAATTCTGCTAATTGCTCCATGTTCCATACACAACAAAAATATGTATAAGGAAAAATAAAAATTCAACCATACAGTTGATCCATAAGTTAAAAATTTGGCAAAAAAAAAAACATAGTTTTTTTTTTATGAAGGGGTACAAAAAACTACTGCTTAACTTATTTTTTCTTTTATATATATGGTTGTTACTGTTGAAGGTTCTTACTTAAATTCTCAGCTGAAATATTTTCTTTAGTGCTCATATTTTACATCTCCTCGTTTAATACGGTTGTATTTCCTTAGGAGTTCTAATCCTTATTCGACAACTGAATTAGTTTTTTTCTGTTGATAATTGATATCCAGTGGTAGTTCTCCTAGTTCGCCAAACTGATATATCCCGAAAAGGAATACAGTGTAAAGAGATCAGTTGAAGAATGGTACTCAACATCAGGAATAAGGTATAACAGATTTATTGTACTAAGGTACAATTAACAATAATACACATATAAGCAAGTAATGGGTTGGAGCAAAATAGACTATCGAATAGTGAATGCCTTCACCTAAGACCTTCCTCCTTCATATCGCTCATTACCATCTTTTATCAGGTAGAGCATTCTATTCTCAGGGGATGGCAGGATGTTCCACTATATATATATATATATATATATATATATATATATATATATATATATATCAAGCTAAGTTATAGCTGTACAGGTAATTTAGAAAATTTCATAAAGAAACAAAAAATGAAACAAAAATTTAAATAGCATAATACAAAACAAGATCACTAATAAAGAATGCAACTTCAGGGACAAAAATAAATTCCCACTTCAAGGACTTTTTAATACAAAAGAAAGTCATTTACAAAGCAAAATTACATAACTTAAAGAGTCAAAACAAAACATATTTGGGATCAACTAAAGACACATTTAAGACCAGGTGGTTCAATCACAGGTCTACATTTAAAATATAAAACATTAAAAATTGTACAAAATTGGCTAGCCATGTGTGGAAATTGAAATTAAAATATGGAAAAGACCCAAACATAATGTGAAGTAAAATGAAAACAGACAAGCCTTACAACTGTGGCAAAATATGTAGACTGTGCCAGGAGAAAAAAGTTAACAATTATGTTATTCCCAAACAAAAATGAATTATTGGTCACACTTTCTTATAATTTCTGTTCTTTCATTAAAGAACAGAAATTATGACTAAGTGTAACCATACCAAAAAATACCTATTAGGTTCATACAACCATGGATGAAAATGTTATAATTTCTTCTAATTTAAAAGATTGCAGGTTCAAAAATTCTGTCATGTGAGCATTCAAAAAAATCCCCATTACATGAGCATTTTTAGAAAAAAAAAATGTAAAATCAGTTATTGCAAATCGTCTGAAGACACCACATGGTAGAAACCTAGGTCGCATAATAACTCATTTACAAATGAACAATATTAAAAAATTCTACACTTGTATTGAACACTTTTTGATACAACTGTGTACTGGTCTAATTTTATTATGACCAAAAACTAAGTAATTAAACAATCAATATATATATATATACTGGTTGACAACCAATTTTGAGATATCATACTTGTTGACAACACAAATATCATACCATCATCCACATGCAAAAAAAGACTAGGAATAATGAAGGCCTTATTAATAAAAACAAAAAACCCAACACTCAATAACATCAACTATGAACATGCTAACCACATGCTTACCATGTTCACTACATAACACATACCACTACTCCACAACATACATAACACCACTTATATTCTGTTAAAATAACATTCATTCTCAAAAATGGCTAAAAGTGTAGCCCAGAAGCATTCAGATAAACAAAACATTTGAACAAATTTTATATAATTTATGCCCCCAAAAGAAAGAAATCATAAGATTACATAGAAAATTACATAGAAAACTTAAAACATCACACCTTATCTGTCATTTTAATGAAGCCTGCATATATATATATATATACATGTATCCACACACACTGGCGCAATCATTTGCATATCACTTCTTCTCAAACACACTAGAGAGTGTTCTGTGTAACAGTCTGCGCTATGATAAGAGCGAGTGGGAAGAACATTCTTAATGGCCATTCATCTGACAAAGATTAAATCCGACCGGTACTAGTGCCCTGAGTGTGGATGTCACTAAGAGACCTTGTGCTGGGGCTTGGTCTTGAAGAAGGAGTTGGTTATGTGCAGGTGTGGCATGTGCATAACTTGAGTAGTCGAGTAGTCTCTGGCCATTATTGTTCATCTTGCCAACACCAAACTGTCCAAGGCATGAGGGTCACAAGTTGCAATTGGCACCCACTCTGGCATTGAAGTCACCAAGGAGAACAAGCTTTTTCTCATTTGGAATGCTGCTGATGATAACTGCAAGCTTGTTGTAGAACTCGTTCTTGGAATCCGGTGTGGTAGAGAGTATCGGGGCATACACGCTGATGAGGGTAACGGAACCTGCTGCGGTGTTGAGGCAGAGAGTGAGAACTGTTACTACCTGGTTCAACTGTATTAAGGAGGCTGTTCCTAACTGCAAAGCCTACACCATGTTGGTGAAGTTTGTTTAAGCTCTTTACCTGCCAGAAAAACATGTAGTACCTCTTCTTCAATGATCCAGAGTCTGCCAGATGTGTTTTCTGCAGTGTAGCAATGTCCACATGAAGGCTCTTGACTCATCATTGATAACTGCAGTTTTCTTGCAGTCACTGATATCCTGGAGGTCTTCAGATAGGTCAGTTAGCATAGTCTGAACAGCCCAATTTTAGAGCTGGTTTCCTTTGAGACTTTTTATTGCCTGGTGCAAATGCTATGGTCCACTTATCAGATGTCTCCTAATCTCCATGCGCCCAATGAAGAAGGCAGATCATGGCAGGACAACACCTTACTGACTGAGGGCTGCCTAGCTTGAGGCAGGCAGTAGCTGCCCAGTGTGATTAGAGAATCTCTCCAACCAACAAGAACAACCCCTGGCACTGAAGCTTATAACAGGTAACTGTCATTCCCTATTTTGTGTCAACACCAAGGGTGAAGCTGGAGTATCCACTCCAGGTTTAGCGTTTTGGTGCAGTATGGTTGGACTGCAAGCCTGGGCAATGTGATATGGAGGACAGACTATTGCCCATGTAGCACACCCCACCTCTCCACATCACTGATTAAACCAATGGAACAACAGGGTCATTACAATTTGGGACCAGTGCCATCACAGAAGCTGCCAGAACTAGTTGAATACAACAGTGAACTGCCTTAGGGACTCTAACTCCAGATTTTACCTCGAGGTTTACTCCTGAAGTCTTTTTCATGACTGAATAGAGCCACAAGGCAGCGGAGGTTTGAAATGAACGTTTTCCTTTCCCTAGGTGAACTGCCTTCCCAGGCTGATGAGCTCCACCTGCCTGAAGCAACTGGTTATGAGACACCAGTGATCTGCCTTTTGCCCCTTCTTCTGTATGTTAAAGTAGTTCCATGACGAGCACACCAGGGGCTGGACTTAGTTGTCAGTGGCTATTTGAAGCATGCCATGGCATCATTTTATATATAGTGGGAGTTTATCCCTACTTTCACACCCAGCTATGACAACCTAGTATATTCACTTATTTATTCATTAAGCTAATCGAGAATAGTAAGCATTGTCAAAAACTTTAAATAAAAAACATAATTTTCCTAAGAAAGAATATCATAGAAATTGTATTGCATTGTTTTTTCTATCATACTGAATAAAACAGTTAAAGCTTAGAAATTCTACATCAGAAATTAGGCATTAGACATACGAATGCATCTTTTCTAAGAGCAAAAATTTGTCTTCCTTTATATAAAAAACAAATGTTAAAACATAAAAAGGTAAATAAGTTTCCAATCATTTGAGTTAAATTAAAAATTCAGCTTATATAATGCATTTAAATATCATAAAATTTAGCTGATATAATTCCATTAAATATCATAAAATAATGTATAAATAAGTAACAAATAAATATTTAGGTTACATTTATATATAGTTAATGTCAACAGGTAGGGTTAGTAAACAATGATGAGAATATTAAATAGACAATATATATAATTCAATTATATTAAACTATATGCATAAATAATATAATAACATTAATAAATAATATAATATAGTAATATAATAGAATAATATATGACATAAAAATCAGCCAGCCAGGACTTTTTGATTATCAAAATACCAACATTTATTGAACACCCCTGTAAATATCAAATCATTTGATTATGTTGTAAATCACCAGGACACTTCCAGTGTAACTGATTTAGTTAGCAACAATCAGAAAGGGGCAAGTGAAAATTTGGGGACACATAATGAGAAAAAAGGGTTGGAGACTGTTATACTCACAAGAAATACTAAAAGCAAGAGAAGCAGTGGGAAACAGTGAGTAATATTGAGTGAAAGAATGATAGAACAAGGACAAAGAGTTGTGAAGTACCATGATTGCCCACATCATGAAAGGACATAATATATAAAAGTACATTATTAAAAATTAGGCCAATTCTACATACAAAGATATGAATCTACATCCCTATATTTTTTTTCAAAAATATGTAGTCACTGGCATATGATAATGACTAATAGATAACAGAGTAGTTGAGTAAGCATTTAGACAAACCACTCACCCATAATCATTTTATTATATAGGCAGTAATAACAGTAAAAAGCTGTTACACTCATTAACAACCTTGATATATAATATATATCGCATAGATACTCACAAGCAAGAACATATGTATAAAGATGTTTTTAGAGCCAATTTTGTTTCTCTTTTGATCTACTCACAGAAACAGAGTCAGTTATTTAAAATCAAACATCATTTGTTTGATATTTGTTTGCTATTGAGATTCTTGTCTAATTAAATTACCAGCATCTTTCTCAATGTTACCAGTTGTTAACTGTCCAGAAAAAATCATATCATTTAACTTTTGTATTTTGCATATTTTTCAACAATGCTTTTCTTATGGGATTAAATAAAAAATTTTTTGAAAAAAGATATACGAATAAAATTTATAATAATAAAAAGGTTTGATCAGTGCAAATAATTTAAATTCAAGGAGGTCAAAAGATGAGATTTCTAATAAACTGAAATGCAAGGCAAAAGACATACTGAAGATGTAGAAAGATTTATAAAAATTGGCAAAACTTTTGTTTAAAAAATATAAATCTGTAAAAGAAAGGAAGTAAAGTGATGGATTCTAAATCAAGAGATATGGTTGGAAGAAGAAAGTACAAAAAAGAAATAAGAAACAAAAAATGAAAGAAGACAAAAAAAGGAGTTGATGAATGAGAGTATAAAAAATGATTAAATGAAGCAAGAGAAAAGAAAAGGAAGAAAAACTGAAAAAAAAAAAATTGCAAAGTTCAGAAAAAAATAGTAAACAAATTAAACTAGGAGAAAGAATTAAAATGTTAAAAAAGCCAGGTGTGAATAAAATGTAAGTGAATGTTTTTCAAGAGAAAAAAAAATAAGCAAAAAGTAAAGAAAATTCTGAAAATTAAAAAAATAGCAGTTGAAAAGACAGTTTTCAACGATGGCTACTATAGAGTTACATGTAAAGGGAAAATAAAAGAAGTAGAAAGTGATAAAAAAAGCTTTAGACAAGTAATTTGAATATACTAGGGAAATAAGAATGGTTATGTCACTTTGACAAAATAATGTAAGATTCCGTTTCAAGATGAATGTCTTCTGGTGATTATTGGATGATGTTGAGAACTTTCTATAGGCAATTTTCAATTGCTCTTCTGCTCTTTGTGATTCAACCATGTTGAAGATGTCTTTACCTAATTTTCCAATGTAGTTAAACAATGCAGAGATCAAGAAAGAGTATGTAATCTGTAATGACTGATAATGAGAGGAACGGGTTAAATGGTTTTTTTGAATTATACAAATATAATGTTATTTGTTTTTTTTTGTTTTTTTTTGTAAGTGCCAAGATTAAATTTCTTTTATATGTTAAAAAGAGGAAAATAGAGAAATAGCTGCAAGTATTAACCCTTTGAACCTTGACCCCCACCTCCCGATGAATAGGAATCTCTCAACCTGGTTCCCTGTTGTCCATGACTCTGGGCATGATATAGGTGCTCAGGTTCAAAGGGCTAGGGAAAGTACTTTCATTGATTAGAAAATATAAAAGAAAGAACAAAAAGAAGTGAAGAAAGTAACATGAGAAAGAGAAGGAAAAACAAGAAAAGACAAGAAGCAAAGGAGTTTTAAGAGAAAAGAAATTAAGAAAGCTATAAAAGAATGAAAAAACACTGGTATATTGAAAAAACCAGAGATGCAAAAGAATGTGACAAGGAAAACAGTGTTGTAGATGTAAGAAAAAGAGGAATCAAAAATAAAAGAAATAAAGAATTATAAAATAAGAAGAAAATGAGGAAAGAATAAAAAAAACACAAGAAGTAAAAGAAATAAAATTAAAAATAAACATTAACTGGTAACGAAACAATCCTTGAGCTAAAAAAAAGTTTAAAGAATTTCTGAACCAAAGAAATAAAAATTGAAAAATCAGAAAACAAAAAAGTTAATTTTATTGAAATCTTATTGATTAAATTAAGCGTTCATTTGAAGATCAGGGCAAAAATTGCTTGAGAAGGAAGCAGAAATTGAGACAATTATGTAGATGGGTTTTTATTTCTACTCATGTTCAATGAGATTTTATGTGGACAACTTGTTAAGCAGGTGTATATGTAGAGAAGCTTATAGATTTGTAAACACACTTTCACCTATGTATATACACACAGACATGTGTGTGTGTGTGTGTGTGCACCTAGGTAGCAACTGTTCATTAAAAAAATTATTTTGTTAAATATAACAGACAAGATATTTTTAGTTTTTCTTGCTTCAATCCAGAAATCTGTTGAAATTCAAAGTTCATTGCATCTGTGGAGTAATTTTGAGTTTGGAACTTAATTACATTTTAAAATATGTATATTTTTAAAATTCTCACTATGTCTCATGATTTCACAACTGAAAAAATAATATAATGCTTATGTTTCAATACAAAGAGTCAATTTAAAATTTAAAGATTTAAAATCACTTCAAAGATGCAAACTACCAAACAGATTTTGAATTACAACTAATTTTTTCTTTGGAACCCTAAAAATTAACATGAGCAGTAGATGGTGTCATTACTCTATTAACATCAAGGTACTGGAACTGATTCTGCAACAAAAAAAATTTATTTAAAACATTTCTGTTGTCTTTTTAGCTAAGCTTATCTGACATACTAAAAGCCATGGCAAGCAGTATGTAAATGGAAGGCGACACTACCATACCTTGACATCTTGATAGATACCCAAACCTATATTAGATGTGCTCAAATATCTGATAAGTTAGAGTGAATGGTAGACAGGCTGTTCATGGCAAGACAACATGAATTATAGTTCAAATGAATCATGATAGTAGTTGCCAGAAAATTCCATTTCTCATTTGTAGAGGAATCTGACATTTCTCAATTTACTACATAATGTGGGACCTGGAACTGCTTATGAAAGACATTAACACCTACCATAGACAGTACAGTGTTCAAGTATGCTGTAGATACCTTATAATATGATGGCACCAAGTTGTCAGCAAGGTACCATGCAGGCTGTGGTGGTTTGATAATGAGTGGATTCACATGACATTGGTTAGATTCCCCTAAATATGACTGGTGACAGTTATTGTACAGCTTCATGACCATTTCACCCATTCATGGACTCTGTGTACCCCAATAATGATAGGTGATTCCAGCAAAATAATTCATCGTATCATTGGGATGAAGTTGCCTAGAATTGGATCAAGGAACATTCTAGACATTTCTGTACAATGGTATGACTACCACATTTGCTTCACATTAGTTCAATCATGTATTTATGGGACATAGCCAAGATATCTGTTCATACACAAGATCCTACATCTACAAATATCAGGGAACAGTGGACAGCTACTGAGACAGAATAGTAAAGCATCACACAAAAGATCTTCTAACTACTTGTGGAATCAATAGCCCATCAAATTGCTGCACTTTAGGTGGCAAGAGAGGGTCTACATGATAGTGTTTATATATATGTGTGTGTGTGTGTGAATATGTGTTTGCTTAATTGAATAATAAGTTAATATGCTTATCTGCAGCAGAAAGAAATATATTCACTGATAGTAAAATGTCTTTTCTGTTAGCACAGGAGGAATAACAAAGAAGCTCAATGTCTCTCTGTTAATAATAACAAATATATAAATATCAATAACTTCAGACAGAATCTCCAATAGAAATTAACTAGACAAAGAAGATGAAAATTTTTCATTCTTTTTAATATATTAGTACTACTACTGCTATTATTTACAGAATTTAGAGATTAATTCTCCTATTCTTTATGATGATGATGATGATGGACATTTGAATAATAATTGGTAGGTTGATATACTAGTTCAGATATTACTGCTAACAGTAATGTAAAACAGTATGTAAAACTACCTACACTCCCAGATGATGCATTGTCCCATTTTCTTGTTACTTATATCTGGGATCTTATTATCATAAAATGGTGATAACAGGTAATAATCAAGCATTCAGAAAAGTCAAAATACACTTGCCACAATCAGTATTTTATCCACTCAATTTTTAATAACTTAAAGTTCAAGTCTGGCCCTAATCAGTTGCATTCACTTTCTACTAATGCCTTGGAAAAGGTATAAATCCATTTCTCCACCACCCACAGAGTAGACTAGACTCTCTAACCTTGGATAGCAGTCAGTCTAGAAAAAGGACAATTCAGAATTTAAATCTACAGAAAATTCAACTGGAAACCACACCATCATTTTCCCCAAAGAAATGACAATTTACAGATAATAAAGAAAAGAAATTTGTAGAGAGCCATGATCATCTACACACTAAAGTGATATGGCATTAAAAAGAAACACACAAAATTGTTAATAATTGTGAGAGAAAGTTGACATTATCATGAGGAAAATAAAGTTAATATGACAATGAGCATTTATAGTATTTATCTAGGTTGTCTGATCAGTTTTGCTAGGATGCACTGAATTAATCATAAATACATGAAAAGATAAAGACAGTCAGATAACAAAATTATTTACAACTTTCTTCAGGTTAATTGAATGATAAGGAAATCTGTGGACAAAGCTGAGTTTCATTATACTCATATGAAAGACTGTTCAAAATGGCTGAAATCATTTTAAAATATGCATTTCATATTTACCAAAATTTAAAAAAATCCCAAACATTATCCTTAATTCAAATACAAACATTTTCATATGCATAAACAGTAATAAATCAAAAGGTTAATAATTGTAACAATGGAGTCAGTGGTTCAATTATTGTGGAGGTAAGATGTTTTTATATTTGGTCTGAAAAGTTAAAGATGAAAATGAGCAGAGAAAATTTGCAGAATAAGCTTTAGATTTAGAATAATTTATTGTTTACTGTTTTTCTCTTGAGCAATTATTACAGCTTGATTAAAAACTGCAACCACAAAGTCACATACACATTTACTCTCTGCATATAAACTGACTTATTGAATGTGTCTAAGTGTTTATATTTCATGCATTAATGTTGCACTATCAATACGAAAGAGATGTGAACAGACTGAAATGTTGAAATGTACAAAATACATGTAAATTTAATGCAGAATTACTAAGAGAAGGAAAGGCTATGTGAAGCAATCATAATAGCCTCAGTCAGAATTTGAACTAGGCTTGCCAATTTCATGTTCTGCACTGATAACTATTATGCTACTTGAGCATCAGATATGTGTGAGCACATCAGTTATATATTCATAACTCTCATAAAATGTACATTTAAAATATTAACATTTTTCAAAATCTGCTTTTAAACTGTATTTAAATATTTACTTAACCTTGAACATATTAAAGGTCAGTGTACCTAATATTAATGCTTCTATGTTATTCTAGAGCTTACACTTTCCTTCTTCTTTATCACCATGATTTTAATGAAAAATCATTAAGAACATGGCATTTTGATGCTTTACAGTTATTTCAGTGGTTTGTTATTTTAGTAATTGTTAGTGAATGTGCTTAGTTAAGAATAGTGATTGACTTTTGAATTGACAAACATTTCCTTTCCTTCTCTTAGTAATTCTGTGTTAAATTTACATGTATTTGTTATAGGTTCTTAAAACATTTAATATATCTCTGTTCATGGCAGCTTACTTTTTAGGTCAATCTTTTTGCAAAAGCAAAATTTAGAATTTAGAATATCTCTTTGTAATAATGTTTCCATTATTCAGAGAAAATAAAAGTTTCAAAATGAAGTAAATGACAGATGGAAGTAAAACACAAACGTTTGCAAGGCATATCCTTACCTGGCCCCAGGATTTCTATTCTATTTGTTTTTTACAATTTTTATGTTCTTTTTTTTTTCATTTGCTTTTTCACTGTTACCACTCTTTGAAACATTTGCAAGAATTTTTATTATGAAATAAAAAAATCTTTCAGATCACTAAAGATGTCTGTATTCATAGCTTCCAGAGACAGTTTTTTGTATTTGGTTTTATAGTGAGTCCTTATTTCTTCTGTACAGCCTATAAACCTGGTTTCCTCTTTTTAAGCATCTATTGGATTTCTCAACATTTTTCTGACCGAAATTTTGATCCAGTAAAATCTGATCTGATAAAATTGATTGATTTACATTTTGTTCCTGAAAGGAAATTGTGTATTTTATTTTTTTGTAAAGAGTGACACATGCTAAGGAGGGAGAAGATGTGGATGAAGAATGTATGTTCAGCATTGTTACCTTGTCTGTTGAAGTAAGTTAGGACTTTTACTGAAATATTTTCCTGGCTTTGATGTCATAA
Organism: Ascarosepion bandense; assembly: GCA_037127315.1. Classification (NCBI taxonomy): domain Eukaryota; kingdom Metazoa; phylum Mollusca; class Cephalopoda; order Sepiida; family Sepiidae; genus Ascarosepion; species Ascarosepion bandense. Next base: position 4,120,815 of record JBBBDQ010001763.1, on the reverse strand, counting down.
TTATCATATTTTTTGCTGGCAAATTTCCAGAATAAGAAAAAAATAGTTACTAAAACAGACTTAAAATCTTTTCTTCTTTTTCATCATAACCAAACAAGATTGATTAGAAATAATCTGTTATTGAGCATCTTTCTAAGGTTAGACAGAATTTTAAAAGCTTTTTTTTTCATATGAAAAAGGGCTATCAACATTCAATAACTGATTAGTTTTGTTTGACCATATATCTGGAGATACACTAGTGCTTCCAACAAATGAGTTTTTGTTAATATTTTCCCTCAGATATTTTGGGGGTAAGAGCTGAACATTATTATTTGATTATCTAAACACTTAAATATTATACAAATCAAAATTTGATGCATTTGTTATGTACAAATATGAAACATTTCAGTCTTTGAAGTAATTAATTCATCAGATTTCTTTCTAAACTACAAAAATAAGAGGCTATGAAACAAATTTGAATTTTCTGGTTGTATTTTTATGAGTCCAAATATATTCAATAAGATTCATGACCTGGTGATGAGAGTGGCTTAATTCTTTTTTCAGATCTGATATTTTTTAATCTTTTTTTTTTAGTTTACTTTCAAAATAACTTTAAAATTTAATTTTCCCAATCATAATAAGAATGCTGTTTGTAATCATATAGCTAGATTGGTACAAACAATCAGTAACAGCAAATACAAGCCAAAGGAAACAACACCTAAAAAATTTAGTGAGTATATTCATTTTAATTTGATGGTAGATTAAATAAAAAATAAATTAGAATTTATGTCATTTAGTCGTTAGTGAAGAGAAAGATGAAAGTGGAGCAAGGTGCATCTGTACTTGATTGAGCCAGTAAAAGAACCTTTCCTGTTGGTTCTTACTTGGAAAGCTACAAATGATTACCAAAATTAATTTGTTTTTATAAACTATTTCAAGTTAATAGGATTTCAATTGGCAAATCATCAATAATCGGAAATGCACCAGAAACAGAAAAAGCTAGGAGTGAATTTTTAATTTTTTAAAACAGGTTTTGTTATGTATCTAATACAAAAGATGGTTATTATTATAATTTTAGTTTTTAATTGTATTTTTCAAAGTTTCTTTAAAGTCTGGGCATATGTGAAATAAAAATGTTAATGAAAAAATAAAACAAGAATTTTAAAAAAGATGATAATCTGTTTCATTAAATTTCTTTTTACATCCAAAAAATTTCAAAAAAGAAATAAATTACATTAAATGTAAACAACTATGTTTTACATGTATTTTTGTTGTAATTCTTCATTTGTATGCACTATGAATATGATTAGGTACTTTTTATATGATTTTTATTCTTTTCTTTTAAAAACAATATGAATTTATTGCTTTAAAATGTAATCTTTCATGTAACACACAAAAATTTTTATTGTCAAAATGTGTAGTCACACCAATTTATAATCAATTTATATATTTACAGATGGTGGCAGGAAAATTAAACTCAAGATATTTTATTATACCACAATTGTCTATAAATGTTTTTCTTGGCTGAAAATTTCTTCTGATTAAATTTCACAACCAATTTTTATCCAGACTGAAAACCACACTCATATTAACCAATTGATAGATATAAAAAAAATTCAAGTATCTTACCAGAGATTTTCCAACCTGCCATTCTGTGGTGGGAAGGTTTAGCCCATTCATGATGTTAGAAATGGCTTCTCTAGAATCTTTTGGTAAAGGTTTGTCTTCTAATAAACAAGAATATTTCTCAAGGAAATTTTCCAATGGAACATGAACAGGATAACCCTGAAAATTGATAGAGAAATGGTCCTTATTCTTATCAGGTTTCTAAAAAAATAACATTGAAATATGAAGTATCAAGACCTAAAAAATATACCTTGTATTGGTATAAAAACAAATTCTAAACTTTAATAAAAAACAACCAGTAAAAAAATATGTTCAAAAAAGATTTTGCTTTCTGATATTGAAGACTAATTGAAGGCAAATCTCCTTGTTGTTACAATACATATTTTCTTATACTCATCAATTTTCTTTGTTTTTCTAGATTAAGTAATTACAAATTAAATAGAAATAAATGACATTTTAGAATTTGGCATTAATTTGGCTAACATCAAATAACCTTGCTAGTTATTACACAAGTGAAATTAATATAACTACAAAAATGCTGACTATATACCTGTAGTTGAAACTCTAAAGATCAAAAATCTTGTTTCCCAAAAAATGATCTCTTATTTTTAATCTTTAAATAAATTTAAACTTTTGCACAGAAGTTTTTAAAAAACTAAGTTTTTAAATAACTTATGCAGTCATAAAATAAATCTAAATCATCTTTAAATGAATTTCCCTTTTTAAGTAAATGTAAATAAATTTCAAATATCTTTAAACGTGACAATGAAAATCATTTTTAGTTCTTAATTATTTTCTTTCAATTTGATATAAAATCATGCATGAAATATGTTTATAACTTTACCTACCCACCTTTATAAAAATAAACAGCAGTTAGGAATTAAAAACCACAAATAATACTAATGGATAAAATAGCTAGAAGACAAAGAAAATGAGTATGCTGTTGATAATGGATACAATATTCATATTTTTAGGCTACAATCAAATTGGCAATTTTGTCTTTGGAAATAATTAATGAACATAATCCAAAGAAAAAATAATAATTATTAAATGTGATTTAAAAATATTTTTAAATTTTAATATAAATCATGAAATAACATTTAAAGAAACACTGCCAATGCATTAAAAAACTGAATACACATTAAAATGTATAAAAGTATATTGTAATATATTTGTAATTATGTATACATGTATCTGACTATGAATATGAGCTTGTGAATATAAACAATTTTGCTTCTGCATAAATACATGTATGTGAAGTAAAGAAAGTGTCTTGAAATGTGTATATGTGCAACCATTCAATGTTTGTAGAAATATATATTTGCATATAGGTGAACAAACATCTATAAATGTTATATATATATATATATATATATAGAGAGAGAGAGAGAGAGAGAGATAGAGAGAGAGAAAAGTATATAGTATCAATAAAATTATCCTGAAAAAACTATGAATAAAATATAGTATGAATTCTTAAAACTCCAATATTTTGTTTGTTGTTAAAAAGCGTAAAATCAGTCAAACAAAAAAGAGGGCCAAACTCACAAAACAAAGATAAGAATAATAATAATGAGAAAAAAAAGGAATGAAAATTATGAAAAATTTAACAGACCTGAAAGATGATTGAAAAAAGATCATTTTTCTCAATCATAGAATGTTTACTGCTCACTGCTTGCATTCACCAGTGACAATGTTGGCAAATAAGTAAGCAGTAGGGAAACTGTGAAAACAACAGCAACTTGTAACAATGGAATTAATTCAAGTTTTCTTTATACCAGCTTTGATACATGTAGCTACTAACCAGTAACATTTCTTTCATATAGGATTTTTTTTCTATATCTATTTTTTTTTTTTTTTTTGAATGAGTTTTACAACACTTTCATAATCCTGAAAATGTATTGAAAAAGGTGCAGGTGATGTATGAGACAGAGAGAAAGAGAGAGAGAAGTGGGAAAAGTAAAGGATTTCCTTCATCAACTAGAAAAAAAATTGCCAATGTAGAAAAAAAGAGATAAATAAATGATTGATGTTTGACTATTTGAAAATGCGTTAAATAAATATTAGGTCCTTAAATAAGTTCTTGCTGTTTCCCAACAGATGTTGTTCCCGGAACTTCATGAGTGTAGTTTCAGATGCAATGCATCTATAAGGAAGTAATATAAGCAAGCTTGAAATTCAGTGTATGTCATTTTGCTAAATTGTAAACAACTTTGCATAATATAACATAGCATAAAGCATGTCAAATTTCATGCTAAAGAAAGAGTATTTGCAGAGAATTTTACTGCACTACTTTATTCAAAAAAATCTACAGCTGAAGCACACAGAATTCTTATTGAGACTTACGATCATGCTCTGTCAGAAACAACATGCAGAGATTAGTTTAGATGCTTCAAAAATAATGATTTTGATGTTAAAGATAAAGAATGTTCTGAAAAAGTTTGAAGTCAAGAATTGGAGGGATTACTTAATGAAAGCTTATGTCAGACACAAGATGAACTTGTAGAATCATTAGGAGTTGATCACACAACAGTTTTGAAATGTTTGAAAGCATTAGGAATGATTTAAAAGCAAGGACATTGGGTGTTGTACGAGTTGAAGCCAAGATGTTGAATGACGTTTTGTCATGTGTGAACAGCTGCTTCAACAGCAGAAAAGGAAAGGTTGCAATATATCGTGATTGGCAATGAAAAGTGGATACACTACGACAAGAAGGTTGAAGGTTAAGCCTGGCCATATATCAACACCAGTGGCATTGTAAAATATTCATGGTTCGAAACTTCTCCTCTGTATTTGATAGGATCAGCTGGGTGTAGTTAATTATGAGTTGCTCAAATCAACTGAAACTATTACAGGAAATTGCTATCAACTACAACTGAACCAAGCATTGAAGATAAAACAGCCACTATACAATCAGAGACACAACAAAGTAATTTTGCAACATGATAGTGCTACACCACATATTGCAAAAAAGGTGAAAACCTACTAGGAAGCACTTAAATGGGAAGTCCTACCACACTCACCATATTCACCAGACTATCTGATTATTACTTGTTCCAATCAATAGCACATGGCCTGTCTGAGCAGCATTTTCATTCTTATGAAGATGCCAAAAAATGTGTAAACTCATGGTTTCAAAAGAGATGTCATTTTTCCAACTTGGAATTCCAATGCTGCCAGAAAGATAGGAAAAGTAGTGGCTAGAAATGGACAATTCTTTCAGTAACATGTTTCTTACTAATTTTTGTAAATAAAACATTACTTTTCATGAAAAATCAGCAAGAACTTATTCAAGTGATAAGAGAATAAAATTAGTATTGGGTTGGAGTAGGCATTAAGTGTAATGCAACCTTGGACTAATTTAAGCAGTCCTTCTTCAGGAAGAATTACAGAGAAGGTCATTAGTATATAGAATGTGAGATTTTATTACGCAAGTTTATTTTTTTGCAATAAAATTGGTCTTAAGCAAATAATGGTTGTAAAATTTTCAAGATATATTGTGACAGAGAGTCAAACACATACACACATTTAAAAAGTCAAAACGGCCGAAACGTAATTCGTCATCTTTGTTTTTAATTTTTATTAAGAATTAAACAGAGTTTTGACTTTCAGAAAATGCAGCGATACTAATTATTTTTCTTTTGGTCGAAAATTTGGGTTGAATTGAACATTGGAATAAATGAGCGTAATTGTTTACCAGTGGCAAAATTTGATTTAAACACAAGTTAGGTCATTATATTTGGATCATCAGAAAACAATAGAGGTAAACGAAATAATAATTTTTGATAAAAAGGATTTTGGATGAGAATGAACATTGAGAGGTATTTGTTCACTAATGAAATATGAATCTAGTATAAGTTGAGTGCCGTTTAATTTGGATCATCAGAGAACAGTGGAAATGAACAAAATTAATTTTTTGAAAGTGAGGTTGAAATAGCGATTACTAAGCAAAAAAACCTTTGGAGGTAACATCATTTTTGGCTGTAGCAGCAGACACTCGTGTTAAGTGCATGGCGACCTAGCTTATAACTGCCAGTCTCCTATATAAGCACATTGTAATGCTGAAGTTAAGAGAATCGGTTCATGACTGTTGTAGTATACGGTTGTGTGTCATCGAATCACCTCCAATGAGGAAGGATGCTGACAAGAGATACCAGAACTGTGTGAGCGTACAGGTCACACCCCACCCCTGCTGGAGTAAGGTTGCTGACAATTCCCCCTAACCAAAGACGTCTTTGCATGAAAAAGGGGAGTAAAGTATATTTTATATTTTACTTGAATTCGGTCCTATTGTTTCAGATGGAGGCTTGTCGCAAATTGTATTTGTTGTGTGGTGATGATGAAAAGACAAGGAAGAGGAAGAAGAAGATTATGAAATAAATATATAAGACTGATGTTTTGTGAAGAGGTCAGATTGAGTAGTTCCCGACAAGGAGATTTATGATTTGAAAAGTCTAAGCATCGTCTCAAATTTGTTGCGGATTGTTGAAATTTGATAGTCACCCAAGGACTATGAGAAGTATCATTGTAGCAGTCACAGTGAAAAACTGCTGAGTATATGAAATTTGATGTTCATCACCAGCCTGTCAATATCAGAATTGCATCAGCCGTCATTTGTACCAGCACCTTTGAAAAGGACCCTGGTCCCAGCGTTTTATTTGAGAAGAATTGACTCAATAAAAAGAGTCTGGAGAACATTGTTGAAAAGAGTTATATCTATCTTCTGGGACGATTTAACAACCAGTGAACCATACACACACTCTCTCTCTCTCTCTCTCTCTCTGTCTAGAATCCTGTGTGTGAGTTGTTATGCTAAAAACTTTTACTTTTTCTTTTCTTATCTTGTATATAAAAGACATTAACAGTGCAACCCTCGAATAATTGTTTGTTCAGCTTTCTAGGGACGTTATTTTCTTTTTACTGAATTTTAAATGTTTAACACCAGCTCCCCCAGCCGTGTCTACATCTTCAGTTAACCGTGAATGAACAACACCAGCTTTCTGGATCAAATAATCACAACGTAGGCAGGAAGCAGATTTAAACCAGTGAGCCGGTTGACTGACCTGCAGATGCTCAGGGACCAACGACCAGCACCTTAAGTTCAGTCAAGCTGGAGCAAATCAGAGATTTCAACCAATCAAGAGAAGAGTTAGTCATACAGGTTGAATATAACTAAAGCCAAAGTGAAGTGATGTTATTGTGGGACAGCACATGAAAAGAATAAATTCAAGTTTCTAGTGCTGGGGAAATGGTGTCTTAAATGCATAAAAATGAATCATTTTAAGACCTTTTACAGAAGTGAAAAACATGTAGGAAAAATGAGAATAATACCCCCAACCCTGAAAGAACAGCAGCAAGCCAGTGTATTTGTGGCAAATATGAAAAAAGAAGTGGTAGAGAGAACGTGAAAATAAATGGTTATACATTTAGCATGCAAGTAGACATGGGTAGTAAGATAACCCTAATCCAAAGAAAGTTTTGGATCAAGTTAAAAGAAAGTGGTTTAAAGTTTAAACAATTTGATGGAACAACAATAAAGATGTTGAGTACTTTTCATGGCATGTTTGAAATGGATACTCTGTTCAAGGTTTGAATAAAAACCATAGTAGTTGTGTGCAAAAATTACCACCCTAAATACATTCAAACCAGAAAAATACCAGTGTATATACTGCCTTTGGTGGTAGCCAAATTAAACTACACGATCCAGCAAGGTATTCTTGAAAACGTTACACATAGTGAAAGTAACTGGGCCTCACTTATTGTAGCAATAAAAAAGGGTGATGTAGATTTGCAGATATGCAGTGACTATAAAGTTGGAGTAAACCCCCAGATATGCTTGGACTCATTTCTATTTCCAAACATTGAAACAGCAAGCCATAAACTGGCAAACATGGAATATTTTGTAAAATTGATTTGAGATCTGCCGACAACTAAATTCACAGTGACGAAAGATTTAAAGAATTTGTCAAGATTAACACCCTTATGGGCCTGTGAAGGTGGGCTTGCTTACCATTTGGAATTAAAACTTCTAGTCATATATTTCAAAAGGCAATCGAAGGAATATTGTTAGGCAAGGTAATTAACGTGATTATTTAGTGGTAGGAGTGAAGACCAAATAAGAGTTAAAACAAAAAGTGTGTCAAATATTATGGCGATTGAAAAAGGCTGGATTAACAGAGACAAATGTAACTTTAATTGCAAAAATGTAACATATTTTGGCTACCAAATATCAAAGAATGGTATAGCACCTGACAAAAGGTTAAAAAAAAAGATTACAGAGGTAGCAACTCCAACCAATAAAAAAGGAATTCAAATCCTTTTCAGGTTTGAAAATTTTTTTACAGTAGATATATCCTGAAATATAATGAACTAATTGAACCATTATCAGAGTTGCATAAAGAGAACACAGTTTGAACAGACACAAAGATGAAATAATGCTTTTAGGATACTAAAAGCAATTTTGAAAAAGAAACCTATAACAAGGTTGTTTGATCCTAAGAAAGAGATAATGTTGACCATTGACACGAGTGAGAAAGTGATTGCTGCCATCCTATATTGTATTTATCTAAGAGATGGACAATTGTAGAGATAAATTACTCAAATACTGAAGAGGCCCTAGCAACTGTTTGAAGTATGAAGAGGGCACAAAATATTTTACTAGATAAAAAATTTCTACTAAAGTCATACCACAAGCCATTGGAGTTTATTTTTAACCCAAGAAAAAAGTTGCTAAAGGTTAAGTTGCCAAAAATTTTATGCTGCACCATTAAAGTCATGGCATTTGATTTTGACATTGTATGTTAAGGGAAATACCATCCCTCATGTAGATGCTTTGTCGAGATTATGACTTGTAAAAGGACCAGACTATGAACATGGAACTGAGGATGACAGAATAACTTAATGGGTAGAGACAGACATATTTCTGGTCAAAGGTTAAAAAATGAGACTGAGCAAAATTCAGTACTGAATAAGGAATACTAAGTGGAACAATTGTAAATAGCAAAGCAGCTATTTAAGAAGATATGGCATAAGTTAACAGTTGAAAATGAAATTATATGCAGGAGTACATGATGATATGCATTGCAATATAACGGCATCATACAAAAACTTAAAATGACAAGCATGGTGGTCAAGTTATACAAAGGGTATTGAAGAATTTATTAATAAATATCCAAAATGCAATGAAATTAGAAGATTCAGTGTTTCATTCATGGTCACAACTATGACTTAGAGTATATATGGACCATGCACACATCAGTAGCATAGGATCATTTCTCATAATGGTGGTTGTATACTCTGGTTGGCCAGAAGTAATCAAGGTTAAATGTGACACAGTTTAGTTGCTGGTAATTCATAATAAATTTTATTACTTAGATATACAGAATGGTATACTGATACACGGAGTTAACCAGTATAAAAATATTCACAGGGATTGAAACTCTGTTACAAGTCAGATGTCTGTCCAGGGACAAATCTAATCTAAGTGTTGACAGTTGGCCGATGAAAGAAACTGTAAAAACCCTAAGTGTTAGTTAAAAAGGTGACAAAAAAGTTACTCGAAGAAAAATCTGGTGTTCAGAATCTGAAACAATGTGAAGGGAATTTAGCTGGTAAAATTTATTTTGGCTAAAACAATTCACCAGTGTTGAATGATTGATTCACCTGGAAAAGAAACCCCCACCCAATTTTTTTTTGAAACAATACAGAGGAGGAGAAGTGGGGACCTGCTTGCAACCATTAACCGAGAGAGGGGAAGGCAACCAAGTTGGAAATATAATTTACCAACTACCCACTTTCCTCTGCACCAGTTCAAATCTGATACCAATAAAAATAAATCTGCCAAGAGACACAGAGAGAGACACACAAGAAACAGGTCAAGAGGATGGACGAAGATTGACTACATGCGACTACTGCCTAAGTGTAATTCTGACACATCAGCCTTGAGCCAGATTTGCCAAGAAATTAACAAAAGTCAACTGAACAAACTTCATTAACTATACTCCAGCCAACCCTTACCAGTATAACCAAGTGTCACATCTGATTTAGAGACAATTTAGATTGACAACCCTGCATGTACATTACTAACAAAGTCATTGTATAATATTCTTGAGATAAATCATGTTTTTTTTAATTTTTTATCATTCTTCTCTGAGTATTTAATTTTTTCTTATTATTACTATATGCCTTCGCTCAATTCAAATCAAATCTTGGCCTGTCTTTGATGAATTAATCATGTGGGGCAGAATGGTTTAAAAAAACATTCATATATCAACCACAGTGTTGAACTTTTCAGACGACAGAGGAGAGAAAAAAGAAGCTACCTGTGATTTTGGGTGAACAACATGGGCTCATCGAGGGGGCGTTACATAAAGACTGGAGAGCATCCACAGTCAAACAGGTTTTGAGAGATGGAGTATTGCAAACATTCGTGTCAGATAATGCCCCTGAATTTTGTGACAAAAATTTGTGTACATGGTTGAGACAGGAAGGCTGTGTGTTGTATAAAACCTCTCCATACCATCCTCAATCCAACAGAATCACAGAGCAGATGATACAAACAGTTTGTGGCATTCTCGCCTGTCCCTGAAAACAAGGAGGCATTTCTAGCTAAAATGCTCCTCAGTCATAGGTCGATACCACACACAGAAAGGAAGTTGAGCCCATCGGCCCTCATGGGTAGACAGATTAGAACCCCCATTACTATGTCTTTTGCCACAAGAAAGAGAGTATGGTACAAAAAAGACCACAGTCAAGAGGAGGAACGTAACTACAATGAGTAGGCATAGCAGAGAACAGAAACAGAGGAGCAAGAAGAGAGAGAAAACTACAGTGATGAGGATGAACAAGAAATGGATATGAGTAGAGAAGAAAATACTGATAAAGAAAGGATGAAAAAAGACCAAGGTTACCAATAAAAAGGAAAAGAGAGGAGCAAAAGCAAGAACTATATAAATCAAGAGTAGTTAGACATAGTAAAAGGAAAAACAAGGAGATACAACCATTCCAGTTCAGGAAGGGTGTGGTATCCTATGCAAATTAGCTGAGTTGTATTTAAGTGCTAAGTTAATCAGTCAGCACTTCCATTACGACACACATAATGGAGTACTACATATCGAGTACTGAAACTGTGAGATATACCAGACATAACAATTTGACAAATGGTTATCAGACACATTATTATGCTTATAAGAATTAAGACAATATTTTAAGAAGAATACTGACAGTGTCATCTTCTCAGACATGTAATATAACAAATGGATGTGCATTGTGGTGCAGTGGATATTGGCTCGGAACAAGAAATCGGTGAGCTGAGTTTGAATTCCAGTTGAATTCATTGCATTCACTTATGCGCAAATACCCTTGGGAAAGGTATTAATCCATCTCTTCCCTCCATGGGTAGAATAACAGGACAGATTGGGTTCTATAGCCTTGGGTGGCAACCAGTCTACCGCAGAAAGCAATGGCAACCTACTGCGGGATAATCTTCTGCCCAGTCAGTCATGTCTCTTTCGAGACATGATCATCCAAGCGTGTTTCACATATGGCACTTAACTGACTGAATATAACAAAACTTCTGAAAAGAAATAGAATCATTCTACTTATAAATATGATATGAATATCAGCAGCAAGTGAAAAAACAATCAGCATATAGAACCAAGCTTGTATAAATGAAAGACTGCTGCCTAATACACCATATTTATATATATATATATATATATACAGAGAGAGAGAGAGAGAGAGAGAGAGAGAGAGAGAGAGAGAGAGATACTGATAGGTGTGTGTCCTGCATCCCTGACACATAAAAATATCAAAAGATGCAAGAAAATCATATCCATGTGTCCCAGGGACACACCTCAATTTTTCCATAATAAAAACAATACATGTGTGTTCTCGGCTAAGTGGCAAAAAGTAGCTTCGTTTTATTTTGAACTGTAAATTTCCACTGAAAATATCATGAGAGAATTTACCTCCTTTTTTATGTTTTCTTTTTTCTTCTTCATCCCACCATTTCAAGCTAACTGTTGTCTGCTTTCTTGGAAACTGAACAATTTAAATTTGTGAAAAGGTTAGTGAGATGAAATCATCTCACCAACCTTCTAACAAAATTACATCAGATGGGGTACAAGCTGGAGGTTAGATGACTTTAGTTGTTTCATCAAAGAAAGCTTTTTCAGTATCCTTCCCAAAGAAAAACATAATTTGCGTTGAACTAATTCTCAACTTAAATAAATTAATTTTCTTCAAAATAATTTAGAGTCATCGAAAATGAACCTTACTAATACAATTATTAGGGATGGATTAAAGCCATGAGTATCAACAACTCCTTCAAATACTTATGTACAAATAGCTTATGTTGCTTCTCAGCCCCTAGAAGAAACATTCAAAAATAAATAAAACTTTCTGCTAATTTGCCTCAAAATAAAAAGTCTGGTAGCTGGTAATTAGGTTCCCCACTCATTTTCTATATCTAAATTTTAAAACTAAATTTTAGAAATGAAAAAGTTTTTTTTTTTAGCTTTAACTGAAAGCTAAATGATTAACTTTATTATTTCTAGTAAGTAATATACTCTGGTGTATTTCAAATAGAAATTCTATTGAATAGAATTTAAAATCTTTTAATTTTCTTTTTTAATTTTTAATTTTTCAGCCATTTTTCTAGTGATTGACACATTTGTAAACAAAAGTTGATTCTTGGTTTTAAAAATCTTGCAAAAATAAAATATACTTTTGTGACATGTTATTTTTGGAAAATTAGCAAATCTAATGTTAAATTAATATGATTTACACAAATATTACTTATTTATAGTCTGAAACTTTCCTGTATAATTTGAAATGTGACAACAGCCAGATGGGAGATTAGCTAAGTGTTTATGGTGATCACAAGTGACATAATTGTCCAAATCTTTTTCCTGGAAGGGGAAGAAACAGTGAAACACATGACCTTTTAATGTACACACAGAAATTACCATACAAAAAAAATTTCAAATACACATAAAAATTATTTTAAAAAGACAAAGGCTTGACAATTTGTATTAAACTTTCCAATTTTCAATTACTAAATAGTTTTCACTTAATAACTTTATAACTAAAGCCAACAATTTTTCAGATATTTTTGAAACTTTATAAAATTATTATAATTAAAAAAAATTAAAACAACTCTTTTAAAATTTCATTATTAGTGAAAATTATTTTTCTTCAGACTATAATGTCCTTAATATATATTATTCATTAATTAGAAGCTTATCAAAATAAATAATGTCATAGTTTTATTGAATTTTTTATTTTACTATTGGGAGTAGATTTTCAGAAATAAAGGTTAATTGTTTGAAAAAAATAACAGATGATTTACATTCCCTGATGAGTCCTGCGTTTAACTAATAAAACCAATTTTTCCAAAAAAAATTTAATTTCTTAAAATTTCATGAATTTATGAGGAGGGAGTGGTAACAGATGTAAAAAAATATATACATTTATCAATATTTGTTAAAATAGTAATTACAAAATAATTTCATTTATTTTTTAATAAGTCCAGAAGGTTTTATTGAAATTTGACTACTATTTGATTTTTGCAAAAATTTCCAAATTAATGTGTTTTTCACTGGAAAAACTGAGTCATGTAATATTACATTTTCCATTGTAAACTCTCCTAATGATTTAGTTACCTACTAATGAGAATCAAACAAGATTTTTTAGCAAAATTTCGAACATGTTAGAAGGGATTCATTTTTTTTTTAAATAATAAAAAAAATACTTTGATCTTAATAATGTCATAAGCATTCTGATGGAAACATTTTGTTTAATAAGTTTGGAACCTTTTTCCTTCATACTATATTGTTTTTTCAGTGATTTAGTGGAGGTACCTATATAGCTTCTTTACTGAACTGTGATTAATTGTAAATACTGTTTTTTTTTTTAATGTAAGAATTTAATTTAGAAAAAAAAATGTGTTCTATCAATTTAAGTGACTGATTGAAATTGTTTTTCAGGACGATAACAAAAAAACAAAAACATAATATGAAGCCATGAAGTTTAAAACTACAGTTTATTAAGAAACTATCGATTTGACTGATAGAATTTTCAAGAGGATGCATAGAATTTCCTGGAGACCCATTCTGTGGGTCCTGGGATAGCAAAAGAGGCTTTCCAAAAGCTAAACAAAGTATTAAGAAACATAAAAAATTTCATTAGAAACAAAAGAAAGAGTACTGAAATCTTATGTAATATTGGTCCTCCTCTATTGCAGTGAATACTGTAAATTTCATCAGAGGTGATGAAGAGACTTGAGGCAGCAGAAATGAGGTTCTACAGAAGGATGTTGAGATTACCATGGACAGAATATGTGAGCAATGATGAAGTTTTAGAGAAAATAAAAACAAAAAGACACTTATACATAGCATCAAAAAAAGAGTAGAAATTTTTATGGTACATGAGGAAGAAGTGCTAGGAGAATTTGACACTCACAGGACATACTGAAGGCAAAAACGACAGAGAAAAGCAGACTTGTGTAAATGATTGACAGAGCAGAAATTAAAAGAAACAACATAAAGATAAAAATTTACTAAGGGCTACAAAGGTAAAAAAAAAAGTTATGATTGCCCATCTTAAAGAAGGAAAAGGTGTAGAGCAATAGTTGATGAGTATCATAAGCTATTTCTATTGAGTTTGATCTTTTCTGAAGGCTCACAATCATGGGGATCCTAAATGAGTAAACTTAGTTGAAGTACATCACTATCAGTTGAGTGCATGTAGACAAAGTAGAAACTTACTTTTAAGAATGAAAAGTGATAGTGATCACAAAGATCTTTTATGACATTTTAAATTTATTTTCCTTATATTTAATTGAGGCAATATCTTCTCAGATACAATTGGAATTAAATATACCAACATATATCAATACAAAATAATCTTGAAACTAATGCAAATATCTTTTGACTGTGATTAAACATGATGGAATGTCTTGCTGAATTAGTATTATTCTTGAGATTGCAAAAAGCATTTATTAGAATTTCTTGATGAGTATGGACTACAAGTATATTGATAAAAATAGAATATTAATTAAAATAAAAAATATTGTCAAAGTAATAAAAAACAGGAAGAAAATCTTGAATAATAAGAAATGGAAAAAATTTTATTTTTAGATGAAAAAAGAAAAACTGAATCTAATAAAAAAGGAGATAAAAGAAAAGGAAAGAAAAAGTAGAAAGAAAAATGCAGTAATTAAAGGAAAAGAGAAAAGGAAAAATTAGAAAACTGACACAGAAAACAAGAAAAATTAAGAAAGAAAAACCTCATGGATCAAAATAGAAAATATAATAGATTCTAAAATAATGTCAAGAAAGAAAAATAAACTACATTAACAAATGAATAAAAAACAAGAAAATGTTTAACAAAAATTAAAAAACAACAATGGAAAAATGAAAACAATGAAAAAAGATTGAAAAGTTAAAGACAAGAAAAATGCTAAAAGAAAATGTAGATCTGGTTTTTAAAAAATCAAGAATGCATTTTATTACCTCTTTTTTTATCTTGATGAGGTCTAACATTCCAGAATACCTCAACTGAGACAGGACATCAGAAACTTGATAATTATTAGGCACTTTTTTGGAATTAGGCTTTAAACATCTCACATACCTATACAAGAACAAAATTCCAGAAATAAATACAAAAATGGTAAAAGTAAATCAATAATATTCTTCCAAAATAACACACATCTGTAAAAAAATTTTCAAAATAAAATAAAAATGATAAAAAATAAACAAAAAACTAAATTATAAAATTACAGGTTTTGTTTTATTACCTTTTGAGAAAACTTCTTAACTAAAATTGATTTTATTTTATTCATTTTCCCATATTTTAGAGATATAGAAACCAAAGATGAAAAATGTTTTTGGAGATATACTTTTGCATTTAGTAATTTTGTGTTCAATATGAGTCATGATGGAAATTAAGCAATATAGGTTTTATAAATTGAAATTGCCATTTGCCAAAATCTACAAAATCATCAATCAACAAAGTTTTGAAGGTTTCAATGATATCTCAGTTAAAATGATTTGAAAGTGATTAACAAAAAATGGCATACACTATTTACATTATTTGGACTATTTTCCTCATCTTTGTTGTCATTTTTACAAAATTTTGGCTGTTGTATGCTCTAGCCTTCCTCAGGTGCAATGAATTTCGAACCAAACCCTTTATTACAATCACTGGGGTATATCATTTTCATTCCTTGTGTGGTAATCATGAGTTATCTTCCTTTAACCTGACTCTCTAAATTATTTAGCCTGGTATTGAACTCACAACTCTTTGGATCAAGTCACTGGAACTAACCACTGGGCTATGTATCCAGTAAATGAATTTCTGGGACTTATAAACCTAATGTTTCAGTAACCATTATTTATATTGCAATTTTTCCGTAACCATTTTTTATATTGCAATTTTTTGATCTTAATGATTTTCTATAGTATTTTTTTTACCAAAGTTCATATTGCAATCTTTTTGGCGCTAATGATTTTTTCTAGCACTTCATATTACTGGTTCCCATATTGTATTCATTTCTATGCTTGGTCAGTTAAATTTTTGTAGCCTAGCATATGTGCTGATTCCTTAAGTTTACATAATTTCCAGAGGTTATCTATCAATTATTTCACCTTCATCCCATGGGAGGGATCCCCTTTCTCCTTCCATATGTGCTCAGCTATGCCTAATTTTTCTATCTCCCCTCATGTTATGGCCTTGTGATGTTTTTGTAGCCTTTCCTTAGGGAGGCAGCCTGTTTCTCATTTATATTTCTCTTTTATAGCACCTGAAGAAGGCTGGAGTGTGCAATGGTCGAAATGTCGTAAAAATTACAACAAAGATGAGGACAATAGTCCAAATAATGTAAATACTGTAAATACTACCTCATATCAGAAATATAGACAAATACTGAATGGCTTGTTAACAATGTGCCATTTGAAAATAAGATTATAATATATGTACACAGACAGAGCTGCATTAATTATGACCAGCAGTATGAAACTCATCCATTTTTGTATCTTATCACTCCTTGTGATGAAAAATGAATGCTAAAAATCTGCTGTATGCTGTTGTGAAACTGAAGCATTAATCAAAACAGTGCTATCATTTCTGAATGGTTATGTGAGTGTTTGACAGAAGGTTGATTTGTTAGATAAGTTTTTTCAATATGACTAAATAGCATAGATACTACAGATATAGAGATCTGCTTGAATTAGTAAATTAAAAACAGAAACAAATAATATTAAATTTAGTGATTAGAAAAGGTATCATTTTGAATGATCATACTAGAATTAGTTTAATCTGTACTTGATTTTCTCTGAAATATGTATACCTTTTCTCATGTATATATCTAATTTGGGAACATTTTGTGAAATTATACAATTTTTAACTTGCCAAAAAAAGAATGTAATGATTACAAAATTTAGAAATTTGTTTCATTAAATGAATCATCAGTCATTCCTCAAACAAACATTTATTGTAAAGCTTTAAACTCAGTTATCTTCAAATTAAAACAAATGAAATAAATAAAAATACATTTATTAAAACTTAAAAAGACTTTCTGGTCAGCTGAAATGGTCCTCCTGCAATTCCTCTAATAATGGCAATTTGCAGTTTGAATTTGTTTATAGCCAATATACTTCAAATACTCGTTATCCTATCATCACTTGAAAGTGGTATTATATCAAAGTACCATCTAAAGACAAACATCGATGCTACTTGTGCAATATTACCAAACAAAAGCCATCAAAAATAATTTTGGTACTTATAACTGAAGGTCATTTGAAGTTGTTCATCTAGAGTTGCTTGATACATTTTTTTAAGCAAATGTAACAATTTCATTTTAATCTCTGAAATAGGACATAATCTCTGGAATTAGTAAACAAATAATGTTTTTTAAGAAAATACATAAAAACCGCATTTTAGACAAAAGTGATTCAAGTGTGAAAGTTTTGACAAAATACAATAAGTACTGTATAAAATTTTAAAATGTATTATTAAAGAAAATATAAGAAAAAGTTTTAAATTGTTCAATATCCATTGATGAAACAAATCTGAGTTCAGCCAGCAATGTTCATTCACTCAGTCAGCAATACAAATTTCAATGTGTCTGACCCAACATTTTTGCATGAAATGATTGCACTGTGCGCTCTTCTTGATTTGCATGCAGTTTATATTATATAGGTGCAAAGATATGAAACTAACTGATTGTTAAAGATGAAACCAAGGGCGGACTGAGCCATCGATCAATCGGACCATGCCAGAGAGCCTGGAACTGCAAGGGGTCCTGCCTGGCTGCTAATAAAACTATAAAGGATGTCCTTGTTATACACTCTAATACATGCAGTCTGACTTGGGTCACTTGGCTGCACATCATTGTGTGTGTGTGTGTGATACATGGCCATAGCTGACTCCTTTGATTTTGCCACACCCCTTGCTTTGTCGAAGGGAAGACGCAAATAAATCATTTCAACCTTCCAAGAATATTCAGATGATTATAAACCCAGTGCCTCTGTAGTCTGTAATACCAGTCAAGTCTTAGCGAGCAATCTAAAGAGGGTCATTCAGTCCTCCTGCTCCCATCACCATCACTCCCAAAAGCCACTAAAATCTTCATATGATTGTTAGAATTTGCAAAGGACATATTTTCCTAACTCCTGTCTGTTGCCAACCATTTTAGTAAGTTAAAATCTTGACTATATTGATTATTTTGTTTACATCTATAATTATGCTAATTTGATTAAAATATTGAGTATTTAAAGTAAATTTAAATTGGCATTATGTGATTTCTTAAGTCAAAGTTTTTAAAATTTCAATAAAGCGCTTTAATGTGAATTCAATCAGAATACTTTTTTATTTTTTTAAATCCAATATTGTTTTCAAATTGATGAAGGGCTTAACAGTCAATTTATACCAGTGCCACATATATACGGATCTTACCAAATTCTTCTAAAACCATTGATATAATTTCAGTTGTTTAGATGTTTTTTATATGTGCAATGTGCAGTCTCTCTGATTTGCTCTAGACATTTTTACATATTTAATCAAAACCTTTAGGTATGGTCACTGTTTTGGAAGGCTGTTTTTTCTAAACGTTTAGAAAAAAAAATAAAGTGAAAATTATTACTTCTTAACCCATACACTTTGAATAAAAGAGAATAAACTTAAAAATAAATAAAACTTTTATTTATAAATACTTGAAATTATAAATTAAAAATGTAAATTTATGAAAAACTCAACTTTCAAATCTTGCCGATATTTTTATTATTATTTATTAATTCGTGAAAAGAAGGTAAGCAAATTAAATTTTAAAAAATCAATCCAAAGGCAATAAAATGCCATCATTTTGTCAGTTAATCATTATTGAACAAAAATGTAATAATAAAAAGATTATCTTTGTATGATATTAATTAGTAAAAATTCCAAATATATTTGAGATGTGTTTAACTAACAACAATTTCACAATGAAGCATTCCAAAAAATCTATCTCCCTCTCATTATGCAAATGATCCATGCCCCTAGATGCAGATGTGAATGAGTGCCATGAAATTTATGCATAATTTCCATTGGAATAAAAGAATAATCTGCAAAAGTTCATAGTTTCTGGAAGCAGATGACACTGATGATGTCACCAACTTAATAAATCCGGGCAACTTTCTCTGTGCCCAGTCTTTTTTTTAGCATATACATGGATTAGAAAGTATGACAGAGAGAGAGTCAAACGCATACACACATTTAAAAGGTTAAAAATTCCTTGCACCTGAAGAAGGCCGAAATGGCCAAAACAACATTCATCATCTTTCTTTTTAATTTTTATTAAGAATTCTTTTTAAACAGAGTTTCAACTTTTAGAAAATGTTGTGATACTAATTATTTTTCTTTTGGTCAAAAATTTGGATTGAATTGAACATTGGAATAAACCAGCGTAATTGTTTACTAGTGGAAAATTTTTTTTATCTAAATACAAGTTAGGCCGTTATATTCGGGTCATCAGAAAACAATGGAGGTAAACAAAATAATAATTTTTGATAAAAAAGATTTTGGAGGAGATTGAACATTGAGATGTATTTGTTTACTAACAGTGAAATATGAATATAATGTAAGTTGAGTGCTGTTTAATTTGGGTCATCAGAGAATGGTGAAAATGAACAAAAGTAATTTTTTGCAACTGAAGTTGAAATAGCAATTACTAAGCAAAAGGACCTTTGGAGGTCACATGATTTTTGGCTGTAGCAACAGACACTCATGTTAAGTGCATGGTGGCCTAGCTTATAACCGCGAGTTTCCTATATAAGCACATCGTAATAGTGTAGTATATAATATATACATGGATTAGTAATAATAGTAATATGGATTAGTGTATTTATATTAAACAAAGATTGTTTTTTTTTATCTTTACCAGGTAACTAAACCCTATTTAATGATGTCTGACTACAAGTGGTGCTCAAAAGTGACAAGAGAAAAAGGAAACAATATCCAAGATAAGGAAGATAACACATAAAATTGATACATTTTTTGCTAAGAAAGCTACATCCTCTGAGTGAGTCAAAGATACAGCTGTCTTTGGCTTACAAGACAAAGTATCAACAGCCTCAGAAGCACCTTCTGAATCTAAAATTACTCCACATTCTGCTGAACCCTTTGATCTCTCCCAGCCAGATGAAACCTAATTCAATGGGTCCCCAGCTAAGGATTCAAGGCCTGATTCCATGACAACCAGCAAAAAGTGTATATTTTTTTAAACCAGATACCAGCCATAATGCCTCTATTTTACAGATGTTCTGGAAATTTCATCCAAACCAGCCTGTAAGTAACATACCATTCAATAGTGCTGTTGTCTATGACCAACAAGGCATTCAGGGCATGAAATTAAAAAGAAAGTGGGTGACATACAATGAAGAAAACAAGACTTTGCATTGCTCGTTTTGTCTGATGTATGCTCCCGAGAAAAGTCGAAATATGCAGATGATCCAGGGCTGTTCTGACGCATCACAACAAGACTGTTTGAACATGAAAAGAGCCACTGTCATAAGCCAATGATGCATATTTTCTGAATGCTTGTAAAAGATCCATCAAGCACAATTTGTTAAAGGAACAACTCTCCTTAAAAACGCAACAAGTGCTTCAGCGTCGCTCTGTTTTGAAGTGTGTAATTGATATAATATTTTACACTGGTTTTCAAGTCTTGACTTACCATGCCAAACATAGAGAAGCTGTTGCAACTGTATTTGATGAAAGTAATCATGACAATTGTGATAATTTTCTAGAGGTTATAAAGCTTCTTGCAGAATACAATCCATAGCGAAAGAACATTTGCAGAAGGTCATTTTGTAGGGCAAACAAAAAGATCCATCTAAGAAAGGGCGTGGCAAATTTGTAACTTTTTTAAGCAAAACAGCTGTGAATAAGATAATAAATATTATTTCAGACATGGTCAAAAACGAAATTGTGAAGGAGGTGAAAAATGCAGGTATGTTTTCATTACAAATTGACTCTACCCAAGACATTTTTGCCCATGATCAGTGTGCCATTGTTCTTAGATATGTTGTTAGGAACAGAGCTAAAGAAAGATTAGCTCGCCTGGTAAATTTGGATAATTCCAGTGGAAAATGCTTGCACACCCTGCTACAAAATTCACTTACAGAGATAGGTCTGACACTGGAACAGTGTACTAGAGATTCATTTGATGGAGCAGCTAATATGAGTGGTGTTTACTCTGGTTTCCAGGCACTTATGGAAGCAGCTCACCCAAATCAGATCTGTACTTTGTGCTATGTACATATTCTGAATCTGGTGATCAGTGATGCAAGCAGTGTATGTGTTGCAGCAGTTAGTCTTTTTGGTCTGCTTATTGAATTATCTACATTTTTCATTGATTCCTACAAAAGGATGAAGGTCTGGGAAGAGCATATGCAGACAAAACCAAAAAATAAGAAACGCCTAAGACTAGAGCGCATTGGTCAAACTAGATGGTGAAATAGAGGTAGAGCACTTCGAAAATTATTTGGCAGCTATACAGATCAGTTATCAGAATTCTATTCAGACCTTCTGATCATCCTTCAGCAAGTAAGTGAAGCAACTGATTTCAAAGGATCAGTTTGCTATGAAGGACAGAAATTGAGTGAAAACTTGCACAAATTTGAAACCATCTTAATGGCATTTGCATTTATTTTGATTTTTCATATTACAACATCAGTGTCAGATTATCTGCAGACATCAGGCCAGGATATCATGCAAGCTTGGCGCAAAGCCACTGAAAATGTTGAAAAAATCTCAAGAGATTTTAGTGGCATTTTTGAAACAGCATCTAATTTTGTTGTTCATGCAAATTGTAAATTAGAAGAGGCGAACATTTCGGTCCCTAAAAGATTCTCAATTTCAACCATCAGATCTACTTGCTCAGCACCAGAAGGTATCACAGACTAGAAGAGAAATTTTGAGGTTTCATATCATAATGCAGTAACTGATGCTGTGCTGTCCAGCATGCAAGCTAGATTCTCATCTCATAAAAAACTCTATTAGCAGATTTTCTGCTTTGACCCAAACAAGTTTTCTGAAATCTTGGCATCTCCACAAAACGTGGAGCTAAGTTTGATTGCTAATGCAGTATCAGACATTGACAGAGTGGCACTACAGAAATGAACTGATTTCATTTG
This sequence comes from Ascarosepion bandense, assembly GCA_037127315.1. Lineage (NCBI taxonomy): Eukaryota > Metazoa > Mollusca > Cephalopoda > Sepiida > Sepiidae > Ascarosepion > Ascarosepion bandense. The sequence goes on along the minus strand of JBBBDQ010001763.1, from coordinate 4,098,541 downwards.
CATTGAGCTACAAAGACCTGAAGAAGGGACAGCTAGAGAGTATGAATGACAATGAAAATGATTCAGACAGCTTGGAGTCAGAGAGGAAGTATACAGAAGTTGCTGAATCATCTACCAAGACAACATGTAAGAATTGTTTGTCATGCGCTTTCAAGTTGTTATCAGAGTACAGGCTGTGTGCAGCTGCATACGAAAATTTATATGCTGCATATAAATTTATAGTAACACTAAGCGTCACACGGTGCACATGTGAAAGATGTTTTTCTAAACTAAGACTGTTGAAAACAAAGCTGATGTCTTCACTCACCCAGAACATGGAGTCACTTATGCTAACTGCTATTGAAAAAGACATTGCAATGAAAATCAAATCAAACAAAGACAAAATCATTGATAAAATTACAGAAATCTCTGCTGCAATCTGTGAACATTAATATTTGAAACTTTTGGCTCAGTATTATTGTAAAGCATAGTACATCATATATTAGGGTGTGTTAAAATGAAAAAATTTATTTTAAAAACTGTATGTTAACTCATTTCGATATCTTATGAACTTTATAATTTAGTACATTGTTTACATGTTGATTCGTAGTAATTAAATGAAAAATTTTGTTTGACATGTCATTACACTTTGTTGTTACTATCAGCATATGTCCGTGAACATCTTCATGACCTTGAATTTTTCAAATCTTTTTATACATATATATCTTAAACTAAAGCCCTTACTTAGTTATGCCAATATGCACAGTTTGCTTGCTGCACAGCCTCTACATGTGGCATTTAACTGTAAAGAGGGGGGGGCATTGTAATTTCTGCCCGAGAGCCTATAACACTCTCAGTCCACCCCTGGATGCAACATTGCTCTACAATGTGCGAGTTTTATTTTTTAAGTATTCAATTTCTATGGTATTTTATTCACTAAAGTTTTCAGCTTACATTTTTGTGAAGTATAATTCATACCTTATCTTAAGCCAGCTGGATTGATGAATGTCCTCCTTTTTTTTTTTTTTCAGATGGGATCAGTTTGATATATGTAGAGAGACACAACTCCAGGCACAAGTTTTAAAAACACCACCATGGAATTGAAAATTTTGAAAAAGTACCAACTATCATTGAAATAATGACATAATCTAAAAAGAGATGGACTAAAAACTACTAATGATACATGAGAAAGAATTGTATATTTATAAAGAGAAATTTTTGTTCACATACTAATTTTATCTAAAAAAAAAAATAATCTAAAAAGCAAACAATATCTCAGAAAATAAAAAGAAAGAAAATTTAACTATTTTGACATGTTTGTGTATTGTAAACTAGAGCCTGTTAACAGAAAGAGAATGACAAACAAAAAGTAAATACAGTAAATAAGATAAGGTGAAAGAAAGCAGAAAGAAAATATTCAACAGTGAGAGAGACATCAATGTAGATAGTAATATCATGGGTACAGAGTCAAGCACTATTCACATGTCTCTCCTCTCCTGAAAAATTGTTGCTAGGTACAAGTAATGAACAAAAAGATCTTCATCTTTGAATGTACAATTTCTAATTAGAAAGAAAGATATCATCAGGTCATCATCAACATTCAGAGGAGGATTATTTATTCAATTATCATCATCCCACCACAATTATCATATTCTGCTGAAAATTGAAATAAAAAAAAATGGGTGTGGAAAAAATACAATAAGAGAGAAAATGTATGCTGTGTCAATCTATATTTACTCAAAAGATCAAATGGCAGAAATTGAAACTTTTCTGAAACCTCAAAATCATGGCTTCTAACAGACTAAGCTTAACTGAAGTACATCATTATCAACTGACACCTCTTTTCATATAAACAAAATTGCAACTTGTATTTTTAAGAATGGTGACCACAAAAATCTTTTATAGAATTTTAAATTCATTTACCTTATATTTAGTTGAAACAATCTATTCTCTGAGATGATTGCAATTGAAAATATCAATCCAAGAAAATTCAGTATGCTTAATAAGGCTTATTGGGTCTTTAACAATTCCAGTGATTCAGAGGCAGATCTATTTACATTCAGCCATTAGCATTTAACCTTTCTCTGGCTTGAACACAAATGAGAGAATAAAGACTAAAATAGGTCATGATTTTCTGCAAGAAGACATCAATGTCCTAACCTCATACATGTTTTTCACTGTTTGCAATGATAATAATTAGAGACGTTTTTCTGATTTAGTGGGTTTGAATGTGTCAAACATGACATCTGAGTTGAAAAGGCCAGATATATTTGTGATTTTCAGTACCTCAATGTAATGTTTTCTGTGCAAAATAAAGGCATCATTTGGCATGGCTATGACCATATTCTGTTGTAGGTATGCATATTTAAATATACACTGGAGTTTTTATATAATTATAAAAACAGATACAAAGAAATATATATATATATATATATATATATATATATATATATATATATATATATATATATATATAAGTAAATAGCTAACCTAGAGCCAAAGATAAATTTACAATTTATATATATATATATATATATATATATACACACACACACACACACACACACACATATATATATATATATATATATACGGTTCAGACTTTATTTAAAATTATAGAAGCATATATATAACAGTTTAATTCCAATTCAAATGCATCTATTTTTTTAAACTTCAGTGTTGAAACAAGTTACTCATCTTGGATTGATTATAATAATTCTCTTTCAAAGTAGTAATTTAGGTGAAACAACCATGCAACAAAGCATGCAAGAGACATTCTGTTTTGAAGCAATCTATCCATGACCATTAACAGATCAAGATATTATAATGAAAAATATTATTAATATTTTTTAATAAGGAAATATCTTTTCACATATACAATTGTTTAACATTCACACAGTTATTCAAAACTAAGTCCTGATTCACCTGATTAAATATATCCTAAATATATTTTATAATTTATCTTTCAATACAGTACTTACCAAGGATTGGTCAGTTCCAGAACATCAACCAATGCTGAGAGTTGGTGCTTAAATGTATCAGCCACAGTAGGTTTACTTCTGGCTGTACGCGATATTGTTTGTCGACCACCAAGATCTTCCAAACGCACTCCAAGCAGATTCTGATATAGTGGATAAAAAGAAACAAGTCACATTTAACAACACCAAAGTAATAACAGTTTTTCTTTACTTAACTCTACTTAAGTAGTATTCTAAATAACATATAAACCAAACCTTTTATAACAATAACAAACTTAAATTTTGAACAACTCCTCATTTTATCTAATTGAAACTTACAATGGTGGGCTTTTCAGTTCAAAGGCTGACTATGAAGGAATGATGTTAGAACTGTGAAATCTTGAATGCATTAATTTCAACTCTTCCTATTAATAACAAAACTGTTTATGTCTAGGTAAACTGATATCTAACTGTTCAATGAAGTCTTCAAAGTAACTAATAAAGACTATCTTGAAAATGGAGAAAAACTAGATATTGTTATGCTATCAAGTACCTGCAAAAAAAAATATAATTCACAACTATAATTTGCAAAATATATAAAGCCAACCATAAAGTTACCAAGAATCTGTTAACATTTTATAAAAGCACCAAACAACAAAAATGTATGCATCAGCAATGAAGAATGGATGGTTATAAAGTAATTTCTAAATGTGCCTGGTATGGAAGTAATAACAGCATTTAGAAGTAATAAGGAACATATTTACCTCAATAAAGAGCTTAAAATAATAGATAAGCATATAAAAAAGTAATGTAATATTTATTATTTATTCATTAGAGTGATAGATATAACTAGTAAGCTTAATTTACCTATCAATTTTTTTCTTATTCTTAAAAGTTGCATCCCAATATTTATTAACCCACTAATTAAAACCATTTAAGAAAAATTATTTTTTGAGTTTATATGAATTATATAGACAGTGCAAAGAACAGCATCAATCTTCACTGAGTATCCCAGCAATATTCCCCTAACTACATAACTCTTAAGTTATATATTAAAAGAACACATATGTAAATAATAAATACACACACAAATACAAATATGTATAAGTAGACAATGAGGTCAACATCATGCAAGCTACAGTCTGTTTCATGTTTAAATGCATTCTTCAGGCAATGTATGTTGTGTTTTGGCTCAACTATTTATATACACTGGTCAGCAGTTCATTATGAGTAATTGTTGTATTATCCTGACAGTTATTAGGAGGACAGTAATGGTTGTTGTGTTTCAAATTATTCTAGAAGCTATCAATAGCACTCCAGAATAATTTGAAACATAACAATCATTACAACCAGTAGAAATAATTGTAGATTTGAATGTGGTTATTTGTAGCTTTTTTATAAGGTTGTTTGTTAACATTTTACTCATTATTTTATTTTTAAAAAATTACAATATAATATTATATTAAAAAATATAGAAATTATGCATACAAAACATCCTTTACAAATAGTAAATACATAAACAGTACAATGCTTTTTAAACATATATGGGAACACTAAAAACAAATTACAGGAAAAGTATAATGAAAAATAAAACAAACATCAGCTGACAGCAATAAATCAAAAAACTGTAAACTGCAAGAAAAAATAACTATAATCACTTTCTTAAATCAGCAAAAATTACTAAAACAATCAGAATTTCTAAAAATGAAGAAACAAAACCAAATACTGACATTACTTATAAATCAAAATCTAAAAACAAATATCTTGTAAAATACCACCATTAAAAATTAAAATCTATACACTATATATCGCTCATATATTGTAACATACTTTAGACAAAGCTAATGCTTTAAACAAATAAGATACCCACTAAAAAATAAATATATAAAATAAACAAAACATCTAAATAAAATAAATAATAAAGAAATTAACAAACTATAAATGAAGATATAAACACAAATGTAATAATAACAATCAACAACAAATAATTAAGTAATTAATTATAAATAAAGTGCAAAAAGCTAACAAACAACATTGTAAAATAGTTACAAATAAGCACATTTGGGGCCACATGAAACACACTGTCGCTGTTTGATGTTGACTTCAGTGTCTACTTTTATACTCACACACACACAATCTCTGATATCATTTTTATCACTTTTACTCATGAATATAGTCTATCTTAAAGCATATTTGTATCATATATATATTTGCGCTCTTACCTACTGATTAAGCACTATGGAGAAATAAGTAACAGTAGCTATTCACCATTATTTACGCATAGTAATGAATTTGAACATTCTCGGCTACTGACGTGTTACATCATGTATATAACATGCTAAAGTCTACCTTCCTCTACCAATTGGCCATAGCTCAGAGGTAGAATCACCGACAGATGTCAATTCACTCAGGTTTCAATACTGGCTAGAAGCAATCGGATGTCTAACTGTACTGATGAGCTGTGATACTATATATATATATATATATATATATATATATATATATATATATATATATATATTTGGTTATGTCTTGAAGGCTGTCACAATATGTTGAGTAAAATAAAGGAAGGTAAAGAAGTTTTTGGGTATTACCTATTTATTAAACATTAATATTTCAAGAGCAAAATTTCATCTTCAGAATAGCAGAGAAGCATGTGTCTGTCTGTCCGAGTGTGTTCCCGGCCTTTCAAAGAATGATAAATAGGTAATACCCAAAAACTTCTTTACCTTCCTTTATTTTACTCAACACATTGTGACAGCCTTCAAGACATAACCAGATACCTATTTTACACAATGCTTCAAGCAAATTACAAAGCTTTACTATATATATATATATATATATATATATATATATATATATATATATATATGTATGTACTGATGCTGTGATACTATATATATATATATATTTAAATCTGCTCTGTAAATTGAATTTGCTTTGCATTGAGCTCTCCATTGATCAGTTTTCATATTTTAGCGATATTACTAGGATCCTCCTGGATTATTTACCAACCTTATCCCGGATTTTACCAATCCTTCCCGGAATTTTACCGCCGTTACCTGCTCCTATTATTGTAGTTGAGCTCTCTCGGAATTAATCCTTTGTCAATTCAAGATTTCCCCTGCCAACCTATCATGGATAAATTCTGCCTGGAATATTCCCTGAAAAATATCCCTTATCCTAGTCTACATTCATTCAACATTTCTCTCACAGAAAAAAATCATCAGCTTTGTGAAGAGAGTGCGGTGGAAAGTGCATTTCTACCTATTCCCCTCCAACACTAGAGACCAAAACGTGGATACCTACAATCTGAAGTCCCAGAAAATGCCACCTCCCTGTATGTTTCTGGATCCTTTTGAAAAGAACCTATTTAATATTGTATCCAGGATGAAAATCAAGAAACATTTGCACCCTTTCCAAAGGTTGTTAGAGAAAGACTCTAAATCCATTAGGGACTCGAAGGAAATTTGGGTTAAGGCTGATAAATCTAAGAATATTTACAAATGTAAACCTGCTCAGTACCTTAACCTCCTAACTAATAAGATCACCGACACATATAGGCTTGACAGAAAGGAAAATATAATTAAGGAAATTGAGATATATATCACCAAATTTGCCGACAGGCTAAAAATTAAGGATAGAGTAGGTAAAGTAAGTACTAAAAATGCATACCTTCTGTTTAAAGATCATAAACCAAATTTTGAGAATAGGGTACAATCCAGATTAATAAATCCGGCCAAGAGTGAACTAGGATTAGTATTAAAAAAATCATAAAAAATATAACTATTAAGCTCCAACAAACCTTCCATACCAACCTCTGGAAAGATTTGGCTGACACTATCCACTGGTTTAATAATATCGTAGATAAAACTAGAACCACATTTCTTAAATTTGACATTATTGATTTCTATCCCTCTATATCGAGAGATATCCTAGTAAAATGTATCAATTTCGCAAGAAACTATGTAGAGATCACAGAAGAAGAAACTAATATTATACTAACAGAGAGAAAATCCCTCTTAACCCTTAATGATTCTACCTGGACGAAAAGTCACAATATTAATTTTGACGTTCCCATGGGGGCACATGATTCAGACCAAGTTGCCGATTTAGTAGGCATCTATATCCTAGACACCCTGGGTAAGGTTGTAAATCCTAAACAGGTAGGCCTATATCAAGATGATGGACTTATGTTCATCCCGAATAATATTCATTAAGTAAAATCATTAAGACCTTCAGTATGCTAGAATTCAAAATAGAAATCGCATCTAACTTAAAGATAGTAAATTACCTAGACATTACCCTCAACCTGGACAATAATTCCTTTAAACCATACAATAAAGACAATGAAATCCCTAGCTACACCAATATTAGTTTGAACTACCCTAGTGTCATTATTAAACAGATACCAAAGACTGTGAATATTAACTGATCATCCTCTAGCCAAGAAATCTTTAGGAATAATAAAAAAAAATCTATACAATAAGGCCCTCCAGAATAGCAGATAAAAAGAGAAATTAATGTATTTAACACCCACTAAGAATCTGGGAATGTTAATAGCCAAAAGTAGAAAGAGGAAAAAGAAAATTATATGGTTTAACCCCCCCCCTACTGTAAACTGTCTACAATTAACATTGGGAAGATCTTCCTTAAATTAATAAATAAACACTTTCATAGAGATACCACCACCCCCAGTAAGATATTCAATAGGAAATCCATCAAAATTAGTTACTCATGTACCAATAGCATGTATAACATTATTAGCTCACATAATAACCAAATCTTGATGAAGTGTAGGGAATCCAATATGGAAAATAGAAAGACACCCCCCTGTAACTGTAGATCTAGAAGTAACTGTCTGGTTGAGGGTAAGTGTAGATCTGAAAATGTGATTTATCAAGCCACTATCTACCCTAAGGAAAATCAGGGTAGACGGAATGTTGATATCAGAATTTCTGCTGGAATTTGGAAGCAACAACTTTATACCCACAGGCACTCCTTCACCAACCCTAGTTTAAAATACCAAACTGCTTTCTAGGAAATAATGGGAATTAAAAGAAAGTAACTTAGATCCCCAAATAAAATGGAAACTCATAGGCAAGGCTAGGACCCCGAATAGCTTAAGAGATAGGTGTAATCTATGCTTGACAGAAAAAATTAAAATTTTAGAATTTCAAAACCAAAATATTCTCCTTAACAAACCAAGGGAGATCATAAGTATGTGTCGCCATAGAAATAAATAACAATAATTATAAATATAAATACAATAATTATTCTATTCCCCCAGTTAGTCCCAATAAAAAAAAAAAAATTTAAAGTTGACCTAGCACACCACTAACCCTGCTAACCCTAGGGTTAGGCCACATACCTCCTGCTACTAAGGAAGAATTACTACTGGCTCCATTCTCCAGCCCCACCCAAAGAAAAATAATACATCCCAAAGAATGCATGCCTTAAAATGACATGCTGAAAATGGCTATTTTCCCACTAAGTTTTATCTGAATTTACAGATATATATATATATATATATATATATATATATATATATATATATATATATATATAACATTTGTTTAAGCTAACAAACATGTAGTAGTAGATATGAAGACATGTATTTTTAATATGGCAACTCCAACAATGATAATGCAATTGTTCATATTCATAGCTAAAAGCAAAGAACACTTTGCCATTAAACATGTGACAGTCTAGACTAATAAACATGTAAAGTCAAAAAAGGAAGGCATTAGTGAGACATCTTGTTGTAGATGTAATCATCTCATTGTCAACCAATGAAAAGAACTCAGCAGACTTCATAAATAAAAAGAAAAATATTCTCTCCCAAAAGAATAAGTCTGATGTTGTAATCCTGTTTACTAAAGTTCCCACAGACAGAGCCTTCTGACTGGGTAAAGGTAGACTAAAAAGAAAATAACTCTCTGGGTATGTACACCAAAATGATACACATAGAAAACCTGTCAAAAATGTCACTCTGCATCCAAAAATAATTCTACTTATCAGGTGTGACATAAGTAATTACTAATTATTTAAATAAATTAAAACATATCTATTTATAAGAATAGGTTTTAAATTTTACATAAGGCTTCCAAACAATCTTTTATTTTATTGTTTACAATTTAGTTAACTATCGCAGCTCAAACGAGGTGATCCAATTGACACTTTGAAAATTGCTGGTATGAAAAACTGTGAGATGATAAAACAGTGAATGCTTGTAGAAAAACTGTTTTAATGAGCACACAACCTGACCAAATCCAATTCTAGAAGAAACTGTTCAGTTTGCACTAGAAGAGTCATTGAAGCCATAAAGAAGAGGGTGAAGAAATCCATCAAGAAACGTGAAGAAGATAGTAAAAGAGGTGCAGTGAGTCATTTTCCTTGACGTTAGTATTAGCCATGTTAATGGAAGGCAGAAGGCAATTGAAATTGCTCAAGCATTTTGTAGCAATGCTTTTCAGTGCATAATCATTTAATAATTCTTATCCAATTTGTATTCCACAGTCTGTTCTCAATTTCCAAGTTTTTCAAAATTTCTGTATCGGCTAGTCTCACTTAGTATAGATATTTAATGACTATTTCACCGAGTTATTGTTTCATGGATATAAATTTTGTCTGTTCTGCCACAACCAACCTTTTTTTCAGTTGTGTGTCCCTTAACATAATTTGGTTAAATTTTCTTAAAAGTCAAGTCTTCTAATTTCAGGAAATGGGCCACTGAGAGATTTCTGACTACCTCATCACCTGCAGATGCCATAAAACCCCATTTTTTTCCCCTTTAGCTTTGTCTTTCAACTTCATGCTTCTAGTACTTGCATCAAAACAACTCAACCATTTATCCATAAAATCAGGCTCCTTTTGAGCCAACAGGAATCCTATTCGTGACAGCATTGTTGTGATGCATAATAGTAGTGCTTGCAATTGCTGCTGATGTTGCCAGAACATTTAATCTTAGTAAACTGAAACATATACAGTGTATTGTAATTTTCTTCTCCATCAATGTACATCACAGGAGGGTCACCTGAGGAATCAAATGTTTTTTTATAGTTTTAGACTATTTATTTTTGTCAAAATACAATGCACACACACACACATATATATAAGACAGAGCATGAAGCAAAAAAATTAGAGGAAGGGAAAACTTTTCACTACCTTATCTTTAACTTAGCTGGTTACATTAATAATAAACCATGAAAAAGAAATACCTCCCTTTAATAGGACCAAACTCTCAAATTGCTTTACATAGCCTCCCTCAGTAACATTTGATATAATTAATGTTTCAGAAAAGTTAGATTTTACTTGAGTGGAGGAATCAATATGTCAGCATTCATGACAGAGCACTCACTCTGAAGTCAATGGCTTCTTGATCAGTACATGATTCTGAAAGCCATAAAAATTTCCTTCACATGTTTCCAAGAAATGGCTAGTTTTGTCATTTTGTACACAACATCCATTTTAAGAAATGTAGCCACAAAGTATGTTAATAGGTTCCCAGACTGTGCTCAGGATGATGGCAGTAGCAAATCTTGCAACACACCATAGGCTTCCTGTCAAGCTAAAGAAGTTTGAATAGTTCAGTGAATGGAAGCACTGATAGTTAGTAAAGATTGACAAGATAGATGTGCAAAATACACACCTCAGCCAACTCTTTTGTAGACCTTTGTCTTTGAGGTCACAATTTAACTGCAACCTGGATCTTCTCCAGTACTTCCAACCAGTTCTTTTCCAGTTTGTGATGAGAAATAAATGAAATGCACAACCTCCAAAAGTCTTGACAATCAGAGATTGGCAGCTAACCTCTCTTCCGATCTCTCATAAGTGGGGGAAAAACTAGCTGGTTACATTCACTGCCATCAATACCAAACTGGTTACTTTCATCACCATTGATCAGACCTCAAACTATCACTAGTCACAATGAATGGATGTTCCCTCGAGGAGACTCCATTCCTTGAAAGTATATTAGGCCTCAGACTTACACCTGATCCCAAGTGAAATTCCTATATACTATCACTAAAGATGCAGGTAAAAATTATTAGTTTCCTATACTGTTCCAATAAGTACCTGATTCCTCATGCTATCTCCTAACAGATCAGGCTGAAAATAAAGTACTGTTGCCATATCTAGACAGGAGCTACCCAGAGCTCCCTTCCCAGTGTTGACAGAGTTTGAAAACATCTCCAAGGTCTTGTTGGAGAAGAATTATTTTCCACAGTCTAACCTCTTTCTCACAGCAGAATGTAGTGATTTTCTCACTGCTCTCTCGTTACTACCATGGAAAGGGCTCAGACAAACTTCATCACTTCGTTGCACCAGGTCTGACTTTCATGGCTAGGACTCACCATGCCACTTACAGAGTAGTAAATCACCCACACTCCCACACCATATTCCATCAGCAAGAAGTAAGTTCCACTCAAATAGCTTCTTCTAACAAACCATGACCTTTGGATTGATTGATTGATCTGTTTAACAACATATTGTAGGTCATTTAATGTCAAAACTTAAGAATAGTGCACTGAATTTGTAGGAAGAGTTTTTTGGGGGTTTTTTTTTAGTGTTTTAAGTGTACATTGAACAATAGTGAGGTTTAAAAAGTTGAAGTTTTTGTTTTTAAATAAGGTAGAGATTTAGATTTTTGCGTACAGTTTAATTTCTTTCAGGAATTGTAATATTTTGTTTGAGTTGGTATCATTGAACAAGTCTTTTAGGTTATTTGATCGGTAATATTTTGACCAGAGTGGTTCAAAGTCACTGCAGTTGATTAGCATGCGTTTCACTGAAAAAGGTTCCTGACATGCTATGTATATCAGAGGTTCTTCATTTTTTGTTAGGTATGAGTGAGAGAGTTGGGTGTGTCCTATTCTGAGTCTACTCAACACCACTTCCTCTTTTCTTATCTTTCGATAGCCTGAGTGCCATCCTCCGATGATAGGTTGGATATTTTTCAGTTTGTTGTTTGGATTGTTGTCCCATAGTTTTTGCCACTTAGCACTGATAAGCTTATGGATTGTTGGTTTAAAATCTGAGTGGGAAATTTTGACGTCTGACTTTTTTTTTTCTTGATGATTTTTTTTGCTGCTATATCGGCTTTTTCGTTACCACAAATGCCAACATGGCTTGGTATCCAGCAGAGAATGATGACTTTATTTTTGGATAGTAGGTTTATTCTGGCAAGAGTTTGATGATTAGTGGGTTTGTCGTTTCTTTGTTTTTCAGGGTTATAAGTGTGGATTTGGAGTTTTAAAAGATAATGAATTTGTTAGATTGATTTGTTCAAATGATATCTAAAGCTAGATTGATAACCAAGATTTCGGCACTATAAATTGATAATTTGTTAGGAATTTGTATTAGTAATTCTGTGTTTTTGAGTATGGCAGTGCATCCTACTCCATCTTTGCTTTTGGATATGTCATTTTACACGTGCAAGTAATCCGGAAAATTATCTTTAATGGAAAGTATTTCTTCTTGGAAAGTGATTGGGTTTGTTTTTGTTTTGGAGTATTTGGTTAATTCTAGTAAAATTGTTGAGTGTTCTAGTAGCCATGGAGGTGATTTGAGATAATTGTTTTGTGTATTTGTGTTATGTCTACTTGTGCTTCAGTAATGAGTTCTTCCATGCGGAGGCTAAATGGTTTAATAGTTTTTTCTTTTTGGTTGAAGTGTGATTTAAATTGTGGTTAGAAAACCACATTGTAGGCAGGGCTTGATGGGCATGAGGCAAGTTTTATGTAGTATTGTATCCCTAGTTTTTGTCTTCTTAACTTTAATGGGAATTCATTTGCTTCAGTGTATAAACTTTCCACTTGAGAGGTATTAAAGGCTCCCAATGCTAGTTTCAAACCTTGGTGGTGTATAGTTTCTAGTTTTCTTAAGTATGATTTTCTAGTCGACCCATAGTCTAGTTTGGAGCATATTAGAATTTGATATAATTTTATGAGTGTTTTTTTGTCTGCTCCCTATTACTCTTAGTAGCTGAATGACTTTATTGCATTTTATTCTTAGATATCTAATATGTGAGATAAAGGATAATTTTTGGTTGAGTATAACACCTAAAAATTTGTGCTTGATTATGGGAATTTTGGTGTTGTTGAGTTTCAGGATAGGGTTATTATGCATTCTGTGAACTTGGCAAAAATGTAAGCATTTGGTTTTTACTTTTGATATTTTGAAACCATTTTCTGTGGTCCATTTACTGATTTTATTCAGGCACTGTTGTAGCTGGTGTTTAATTGTATGAATATGTTTAGATTTGTAACAGATCAGGAAATCGTCTACATATAATGAGCCATCGATACCAGGGTTTAGGCATTTCTCTATATTGTTGATTTTTACATTGAATAATGTGACTGAGAGTATGCATCTTTATGTAACTCCCATTTTTTGTTCTTTCAGATCTGAGTGAGTGTCATTCAACTGCACTTTAAAACTTCTATTTTTTAAGAAATTATTTATAAATATGAGCATTCTACCTTTTAGACCAAGGTCTTTTGGATCTCTCATTATTCTATATCTCCATGTTGTATCATAAGCTTTTTCAAGATCAAAGAATATTGTTGCAAAATGTTTTTTTTAATGAAAGCTTCACATATAAAGGTTTCTAATCAGATGAGGTGGTCAATTGTCTGATTGAAGGTTGGTTATTAGGTTGTTTGTCTCTAAGTACCATGTTAATCTATTGTTAATCATTCATTCTAGTATTTTGCTGATACAACTGGTTAAAGCAATTGGTCGATAGTTTATTTGGTTTGGCAAGATATTTTGTTGTTTAGGGTGATCTGTTGTGTTTTTGGTAGGTTTTGGGATAGGAATAATTGTGGCAAGTTTCCAGAGTGTGGGGATGTTATCTGTGATCCATAGGTCATTATATATGTCTAATAAGTATTTAAGAGATGTTTTAGGCAATTGTTTTAAAAATTCATAATGGATCTTGTCCAGGCCAACAGCTGTGTTATGAGTCTTGTAGTTCAGTAATGGAGAATGGTAGGTTGTAGATTTCTGTGTTTTCCGATTGAAAGTTTGTTTTTTCTTTCTTCATATTGCTTGATGTTTTGAAATATTTTATCAAAGTTTTGTGGGGATGAATTTTGTGAAAATTTTTCTGCGATATGATTTGCAATGTCCTTTTTATTTGTAATCCTTACATTGTTCTGGGTAAGGTGTTTCAGTGGAGTACTGTTGTATTTTCCTGATATTTTTCAAATCATGTTCCATATTGGTCCTGGTATTAGTGTTTAGTTTTGAAATGTAATTTTTCCATGTACTTCTTTTGGATTCTTTAATAGTTTGTCTTGTTTTGGTTCTACAGTTTTTGAAAAAGTTTAAGTTTTCTTTGGTTGGGTTGGTGTTAAATTTTCTTAGGGCTGCACAACGTGTCTTTATAGCTTTTTTACATTGGTCATTGAACCATGGCTTGTTAAATTTTGTGCATGGGCAAGATCTTGGTATGCACTCCTTGGCAATAGATGTAAGAGTTTTGGTAAAGTAGAGAAGGTGATTCTTGTTGCTAGTATTGAACTCTGATGTTAATTTGGAGTGACATAGTTTTTGGAATTTTTCCCAGTTAGCCATTTGGATATTCCAGCAAGATTTCATTTTTCCAATTTTGATTGATTTTGATTTGAGTTTTGTTAGAAGATTGAGAAGTGATCACTTCTGCATGTGTCATTATGGACTCTCCAGCTGTAGTCAAGAAATGTAGTGGGGTCACTTATAGTTAGGTCTATGGCTGAATATGAGCCTGTTGCTGGGTGAAGATATGAATAGGATTTGTTGTTGTATAAGCACAGATTTTTTTGGTTGATAAACTTTTTTTATAATTTTATCTTTGAAGTTAGTTTCATTGCTTCTTCAAATTTCATTATGACAGTTGAAGTCTTCCATCAAAATGAATGGTTTGGGGAGTTGTTGAATTATGTTGTCTAGTTCTGATTCAGTTATATTATAGCTTGGTGGTATATATATATATATATATATGAAACAAAATTTGATTATTTTGTGTAGGGTTGTTGACACAGCTATTGCCTGTAAATTGGTTATTAAGCTGATTGGGGTTTGTGGTATTTTGTTATTTATGATTATGGATGTGCCGCCTAAGACTCTATTGGAATTTTTGTTTATATGATTATATGAAGTATGGTGTTTTATATTTAATTTATTGTTTTCTTTGAGAAGTGTTTCTTGTAGACAAATAATTCCAGGACAAAAATTTTTAATGAGTAATATGAGTTCATCATAGCTAGCCTTTGCACCTCAGATGTTCCATTGTATGATTTTATTAGATATATTTTAGTATCAGTTTTGGAAAGGTTTTTGTCTGAGGTTTTCGGATGTTCGAGATTTTTGTTCCTCGATATCCATTACCTCAAGGTCTTCAAATATATTTCATTTTGGACTTGAATTAGCTTGTGTTCTTGTTCTTGATGTTGAGCAGTGTCTTGTTTGTTGGTTCTTTTTTTCAGGAGATTTTTTTTTGTTTGTCTATATGAGATGAGGTTAGTTTTGGATCAGTTTTTTTTTGGAGATCCTGCATTAGAAGTAGTTTCTGTTTTTTTATTTGTGAAGGAAAGTTTTTCATTGTTTGATTTATTTGATTGATAGATTTTTGTCATTGTGGAGTATGGGTTTTCAGTTTCATTAGTGGAAGTGATTTCTGATTTTCCAAAGGTTGATTTTAATTCATTTATGAATTTTGGCCAATCATTGGGTTCTAATTGTAGAAGTTTTTCAGGTAGTTCTTTGTACTTGTCCTTTGTATCAATAGTTGGTGGGGTCCTTTGGACTATGTTTGCATATGGTATCTTGTTTGTATACGTTTCAACAATCTTTCTTGCTTCCCAAAAGGATACATTTCTATTATATTTTACTTTTAATACTTCTTTTTCTCTTTTTCATGTAATGCAGGTTCTCGCGTATGCTGAGGGATCTCCTCCACAATTTGCGCATTTTGCTGTCTGATTGCAGTCATTTTCATGTTGGTTAGGGTCTTTCAATCCACAATTCTTGCATAC
This sequence comes from Ascarosepion bandense, assembly GCA_037127315.1. Lineage (NCBI taxonomy): Eukaryota > Metazoa > Mollusca > Cephalopoda > Sepiida > Sepiidae > Ascarosepion > Ascarosepion bandense. The sequence goes on along the minus strand of JBBBDQ010001763.1, from coordinate 4,082,586 downwards.
TGGTTTTCCAGTACATTGTTCTTCATGGTGTCTAAATTTCTGACATTTGTAACATCTAAGTGGGTTTTGGATATAAGGTTCTACTGTTATTATATTGTAGCCAACACTTATCTCTTTTGGGATCTTATATGAGTTAAGGGTTAAAATGTATATGTTAGTGTTTATGAAGTTACCTTCTTTTCTGATGCTAATTCTTTTGTAGTCTGTGACACCTTGGTTCTTTAGCCCGGTCTTGATTTCCTCTGGGGTGCAGAGGGATATTTCCCAACTCTTGACTACTCCTTTGGATGAGTTTAGTGTTTGGTGAGGATATGCCTTTACTTTTTAGTTGTGGAAAACTGACATTTTAAGTAAAGATTCAGTGTGTTTTCTTTAATCAACTTTCACAAGTAGGGTTCCATTTTTATTTTTTTAACCTGCCTGGGAATTATCCTGGAGGACATAACCTTTTTAATTATGAAGGGAGATATCTTTGATAAGGGGATGTTTTCCATAGATTCTAGAACTATAAATTTTTAAAATCCTGGTTGGTATAGTCGGAATCACTATCAGATTCAATATGAGGTCTCTTGGGAGGATTGAAGTAAGCCATGTTATTTGATTTTGTAAACTTCATTGTTTGTGCTCCCCACCCACCTCGGAGTCCTATATTGGGGCATGTCAAGGGGGAAACCCAATCACCTTACTGTGTCAGAGATACATGAACAGTATACTCATATCTGTAGAAAGCTACAAGCACCTGCAAAACCTTAGTTTTCTTTACCCAAGTTTTAGGAAAACATCTGGTGACTTACAGTTGTTACAGCTTTAATCCAACAAACTGATTGACCCTCAGTCACCGCCTTCTAACTTATATTGAGGAAGGGTTGAGTGTGGATCACTGTGTTTATAGTTGGCACTATATTAAATAATGGAGTATTTCTGTGCCATTAGTGTTATGAGGATATATATGAGTTAGGGTTTGACATGACCATCCGATTGATCAGATCAGACCTCTCTGACCGCCTGTCTAGCCCAGGTAAGGGCTAAAGTGGTGCATTGCAGGAACATGATCTCTTTGCACCCGGGTCATGACCTGCTCAACCACCAGGATCCTGTCCCCAGACATCACAGGTTGCCACCCACGGCCAACAGGTTGCCCCATTGAGGGACTTTTACTCTCTGCAGAGGTGAGATCGACGTATTCTGAAGTCCTGTAAACAGGGCTGATGACTTTTGGAACACACTCCAAAGAAAATGTTTCCCCAGTCACTACAATCTTGATCTAGTCTAGAGTCAATCACGATCTTCCCCTCCTATCCAGATAAGCTACTCCTTAAAATAACCACCTACCTGAAATGCCTCCCACCTGGCCTTGTACAGGATAAACAATAGTGTAAAAAAAATAAAAAATAAAAAAGCCTATGTCCAACTGAAAAGACAAGACTTGAACAAGCCCAACCATAAGGTAACAGATATTATGGTTAATTTTTACCCCAGACACCATCTGATACAATGCAATTTCTTGATCTTGACATTGTAATAGTTATGCTTGGTTTTTTTTAATTTTTAACAGTAGCATGAAGTAATGTAAAAACCTATTAACTTTCCCTTAATTTGCAGATGTTCCAACATGAATGTATAACTTTGACAAATAGATCTAAAAGGCTTTGATCTTACAGCCATTCACTTTCACCAGAGCTTTAGAGACACATACAAATAGCAGATTTGTATTAAATGCAGGTTATCTTGAACAATCTTCCCCTTCATAGATGTACTTGATATAATGATTATTCAAAAAGCCTCTAATTTAGCAATTTCACACACTGATTTGAACTTTGAAGTTATCTACATGTTAGGAATTAATCATTTCATAGCTTGTATATATATTTTTTTCAATTGTTTCACCCAAGCAAGGTGGTACCGCTATTGATGCACATACATAAAAGAAAAAGAAAAATTTAAGCAGGAGGAGAGCGAAGAGAAAGACGAACCAGTTAGCACTTCAGGACTTACATAAGTGTGTGATTTTTAAAGCATTCAGAAAATAAAGAATTAATGTAATTTCAATAACACTTAAATGTGTTTTTATGATCAAAGAATAGTCAGTTAATAGTTAAAGTATAATTAACATTATTGTTAATAGTTCAAATGTTCAAATCATAATTATACAATAACAACAACAGTCACCATCACCCCATCCAATTATACACTTATCAAATACCAATTATAGAAAGCATGATTTGTAGCTAATTTTGGGTCAAGTATATATGTATATATACAATTTTATTTCATAGTACAAAATGGCACTGAAAATTTATTGTCTTTCTCTCAAAAATCTTGTTTGATCATTTGGTCAGATCTTAAGTGGATCGAATCAGGAACTTTTCAAAACCTCTAATCATTGTAAGTAAAATCTCCTGAACAAGTACTAAAAACAAGAACAAGCTATAAATAAGTTTTATCAGGGAGTTATTTTTATCCTTTCTATATACATAATTTATACAGTATACTGCATTAACATGTTTGGAAAAATAAATCTATTACTGCTGCACAATTTTAGCAGAAAGAATACTCATTAAACAATTTTCATTAACTACATTAAAATGAATTTAACATCCAACAAATAATTTGAAGTTAATATGAAAGTGGTATTGAGCCCCATAAATGGCAAAAATCAACCCAATATAACACACTTAACATTATATGCAATGTAAATGATACAATAAAGAAAATAAGAGAATTAACATTGATTTCCTACAAATTATTTACAAATGTCAAATATTAGGTTGTTACAAAAATAATAGCTGCTTGAAGTCTTGTATTTTGAAAAGCCATTTAGTATTCACAGTATACATTAGATGAATTTTGGTATACATAATAATTAATGTGTGCTCTTTATAAAATTTTAATTTATTTTTAGACAGAAATATTCTTGAAGCATAGAAGCCCTTAATTATGAACGTGACAAAACATGATCTTCATTTATTTTTCTTGCATGAGCTCAAACTTTGGCACAGTGCCTTCCTAAACTCCTGCAAATATCAACAGAGCATGGGGTCCAGAAGTGATCAGGCAGCACAAAGTTGGTTCAGAAATTCTGTTCTGGTGATGAGAGCCTTCAAAATGAAGAAAATAGGAGAGGATCATGCAGGCTTGGCAACGAACAATTTCAAGCAGTTGTTAAGCAAAACCCATGTCAAAGTGTCAGAAAAATGTCTCAGGTGCTTGGTGTCAGCACTGCAACAGTCTCACATCATTTGCAGAGTATAGGCAAGGTGAAAAAGCTCAATAAATGAGTTCCTCATGATGCCAATGAAAAATAAAAAAATTTAGGTGTTTTGAAGTGTGCTCAATGCTCTTTCTGCATAACACCAATGATCCCTTTCTTGACCAAATAGTCACTTGTGATGGAAAGTGGATCCTTTATGTTAACCATAAACGATCAGGTCAATGGCTTGGTCATGATGAGTTGCCCAAACATTTCCCAAAGCCAAAGTTGTATCAACAAAAGATTATGGTGACTGTCTGGTTGTCTGCAATTGGTGTTATCCACTACAGCTTGAAGTCAATCAGAGCATTAAAGCAGAGCTTTACTGCAATCTAATTGCTGAAATGCATGCACGCCTGCAAAAAATGAGAACTGCATTGGTAAATCAATGTAGTTCAATTCTGCTCCATGATAATTTATTGCCGCAGGTTGCAAGAATGACATTGCAAAACTCAGACTTGGAATACAAGGGTTTAGCACATCCTCCATATTCTCCTGATCTTTTGCACACTAATTATTATTTTTTAAACACTTAAACACATTTTAAATGGTAGAACTTTTAGGTCCAAATCAGAAGTGCAATCAGCTTTCAAAGATTTTGTCTCATCACAGGCAATAAGTTTTTATCAATGAGAAATAATTAATCTCATCAATTGATGGCAGAGGTGCATAGTTGCTCAAGACTCATATTTTAACTAATTTCAGCATTTCTACAGTTAATTTTTAAAGAATAAGATTATGTTTCTGAAATTGACCATTATTATTGTAACAACCTAATATTACACCTGTTAAGGAATATCATCAGTTCTCAATCCTGTATCTATGCTGATGACTTATCTATTTACTCTTGCCTTAAGAGTAAGTTTAATTGGTTTGATAAGATCAAATTAGCAGCTTACCAAAAAAATGACCTACAAATTTTAAGCTGGAGCAAGAAATGGCTTGTTAGAGAATCTTTTTTGCCTTCCAGCAGCATAGCTGATGTTAACCTCCAAAAGAGGGACTCATTACACCTTCTCAGGCTAACATTTTCCATTGGTATGAAGTAGAAATATTATATTGAATCAATTGCTAAGTCTGCTTCTAAGAAAATTGGTTCACTGTGTCATGCTAGACATTTTTTCTTTCTAAACTCTATCTTGTATATTTGTAAGTCTATTTATCCTTGCTATCATTTATTGCTGCCACATCTGGTTTGGTGCACTTTCTAAATATTTAGAAATTCTTGATAAAATCCAAAGAAGAATCTGCAGTATTATTGGTCCTGATCTTACATCTCTGCTTCAGTCACTTTTCCACCACCATAACATAGCTTCACTGTGACTTTTCTATAAATATTTTCAGCATAATTGCTATAATGAACTTTCATCTTTGGTGCCTTAACTTTACAAATTTAAGCACAGCTGTGTCCCATCATTTGATGAAATGATTTACAGTTGAAACTACAATATGTAACTATAAGTTTTATGCTAACAGTTTCTTCTCTTGCACTTCTTACTTGTTGAACACTCTTTCAGCTTCTTACATTCCAGTCAACTTTGATCTTCAAAATTTTAATGTATATCAATTATGTTTTAAAATTTCTGTTCTTTTATTGTTCTCTCTCCTTAATAATGTTTTTCATTTTCTCATATTCTTTCAAAAACCCTTGCATCTTAGTGGCCTTATTACTTTGCTTGGGGGTGAAATGATTAAAATAAATATCTAAATTGGTATAAAATTCAATTTTGAAAAATTCATTTCAATATTTATAACTCAGTCATTAATAATTCTTGAGTAACAATAAAGAAATGAATACAATTATAAATAGTAATAAAAAATTTGAACAATATAAAATTAAATATTATAGTAAATACAAATTAAATACAAGTAAACAATATATTCTCAATTTTTTGGCAATATTAAAAAATATTTTATATACTTCATTAAATTATTTTTAAACAAAATTAATCTTCATTTATTATCTTTTTTTTTTTCATGTTTATAGTTTTTATATATGGCAGTCTAGTTAATGCATCATATGACATGAAAATCATGTTAATAGGCAAAATAATATAATCCTCTCTAATTGACTTTCAGTATTGTTTTCACTTTGTTATACTTTCTTCTTTTTTTGGAATCATTTTACCCCAAGCAAGGCAGAAATGGGATTACAGTGAGAGAATAAAAATATTACAAGGTTTATATTAGAATTTTTAAGTTTTTTTTTGTTTGTGCATTCCAGATATGTAGGTAAATTAGATATGCATTTTTGATGATCTAGTGATAATTATTTTGAACAATGTGTCACTGTTAATAAAACAGTTGCATTACTATGGTCTGAAAAACAAATAACAGGCAATAATAATTGATAATACTTGGGTTCTCCATAGCCAAAGAAATTCAAAAGATCTTGGTAATGGTCTTCAGAAGGGCCAACAATTTGACACAGAAGTCTACTCTAATTTTCTGTACTAATTAAAGAAGCTGCTGAAAGAAAAATGTCAGAGGAAGTTGCAAAAAATTGTTTTTCTTTTTTGAAGGACAATGTACCTGTTTACAGGGCTTGACAAACTGATGGATGTCTAAAAGGATTTGTTGTTTGAGTCTATTCACTATTCACCTGATATTGATTAATTTGCTTATTTCCTGTTCCCAAGCTTTAAAAAGTGTTTGAAAAGAAAGGGAAATGATTTAGTGATGATAGCAGTAGCAGAGCAGTAGTTCAATCATTAAACAACAGAAATATTTTTAGAAGAGTTCAAGAAATTTGGGAAATTATGTGCCTTAAAATATTTTGATGAATTTGTAGAATAGCATGTATGTTTCATAGCTCTAGGGTAATCCATTACTGGCTGGTCTAAGAATTTTTCAGAACTCCATTGTACATCTATTTTAGGGCTCATTTCCATACAACTTGCTTCACATGTCATTTTGTAACAAATTTTTTTTCATCTCATTGCACAAAAAACCTTTTGATAACCTAGGTGGGACAAGATACAGTCATCATACAATTTGTGAATTGTATGATCACATGGGAATTTTTTTGTGGCTGAAAGTGCGATTCATCAATTTTATATTATTTGATGCTGACTTCACCTTTCAATTAGCCATTAATCTGCTTGTTTTAAAATCTGACAGTTAATGAGCTCCTGGTATTTTGAAGTCATTCTGTATTTTTTTAACAATAATCTGAATATTGTCTATTAAATGTCAACTAAAATAATGGTGTATTATGCTATGTGTTCACTTAGAATAATAAATATTCTAATTTGATTCCAAAACTGGCAGAGAGATCTACATTGCTGAAGCACCTTTTTTGTTTTAATATTTTAGATAACCCTCAAGGTTTTCTACATAAAACCAACCAAATATCAAAGTAAACTTTAATTGTAAGCATATTTTGAACACATATATATGGTGATGTTTGTGCATACATATATAAGGACCATTCCAGAGGAACAGAAACAAGATATTTAGTAATATTGGTTATTTCTGGAGTCAAAAACCAACTGATATCATTTAGCCTATGATGCTTTTTTTATTTTTTCAGCTACTACAGAGAAAATGCTCACTATTAAGATATCACACAGTTATCTCCCTTCAAGCAGGCAAAAACTATTTTTTTAAATGAAAAGAAATATCACTGAGCAATATTGATTATAAAAAGCTGATTTAACTTTAAACCTCTTTACATCACTATTCCTAATTGTCACTCTACCAGATCAAATATAGTTTGCCAATATAAGGAATTCATTTTTTTTAAGTGAAAGCAGAAAAAATGCTGAATTGAAGTGCTTTAATATTAAATAGTATTAATGTTTCTTATTTATCTTCTCTCTGTGAAATTGGACTGTGTTCCCCAGGTACACAAACAGAAAAAGCACAATTGAATGAAGAAAAATAATAACATTTAAAATACATTTAAAATGTTATCCTACCATTTAAATACTTTTTCAGTGTAGAAAACAAACAAATAAGCACATTCTCTCAAAATAAATAGAAAAAGTATTTAGAACATTCCTGAATATTTAACTGTTTCCATCATTTGAACATGAAAATAAAAAGCAAGTAACTCTGGTACTGATTTTGATAAAAGTCATTCAACTGAAAACTAAAAAAATATTCTTATTGTCACTGGCATTATGCTAGTATTTTATTTAAAATCATACATTTTTTTCTCCAACAACCATGGTATATGTACCAAATTTTCTAGCATGAAATCCTTCCTCCACGAATGGTCCACAAATATTCTGGGTCTCTGTGAAACCAACCTTAACACTATAATCCCCCACTCTGATGTCTCAATTCCTGTTTACCTTCCTCTCTTTAGGAAGGACTCCAATGGCCTGGGGACTCCACGGCCTGGGAGTTTACCCTCTGCCTAGAGTGACTTCTCTTGAACTTCTCATCCACTCTTATATGCATCTCTCTCTCTCTCTCTCTCTCTCTCTCTCTCTCTCTCTCTCTCTCTCTCTATTAAACTCAATTATCTTTTTTTCTCTACAACTGTCCTTCTTTCCCTGACTGTTTCCTGCTAGAGAATATTTCAGATGGTATAGACAAGGCCTTTTTCTCTCACCCGTTCATTAATATATTTGTGTTCAGTGACTTCAGTGCCCATCATGCCAAGTGGCTGAAAAGCTCTGTCACTGATCTTGTGGGCATCCATAACTTGAACTTCTCAATCACTCAGTCTCTCACACAAGCTGTGGATTTCTTCATGTGCTTCCCCATTAACCCTGATGAACAAACTTCACTTCTAGATCTGTTTTACTTCTATCACTGACTTACCCTCTTGGCAACTCTGACCATGCTGTGGTTTCTGTTAATGTTTCTTTCCACTCCCCATTGATTCCAGGAACCTTCTACCGGTAGAATATCTTACTGCTATGAAAGAGTGGACTGGGACTCATTGTGCAATTTCATTTGTGATGTCCCTTGGAACATTTTTAGTCTCCCTGTTGAAGACTGTACCTCTGAAAACTCCTCCTGCATAAAAGCAGGCATCAATGCCTTCATCCCAGCCAGAAAATTGCACCTCAAATCTCATTCATCTCTTTTGTTCTCTCTTGCTTGCTCAGCTGCCATTGACCACAGGAATAACTTCTTCCAGCTTTACTGGAACAACACTTCTGACCATAATAGGTACCTTTTTGTCTCTGCACATAATGTGTACAAGTGTGTTCTAAATGATGCTAAGCTATTATTTGCTGATAGAATAAAGCAACATATAGCATCTCACAAGTTTGGTTCTAAAGACCACTGGCAGCTCTGCAAAAGTAGGCTAAACAACAGCAAACCCTTGATCCCTCCTCTATTCAACCAATTTGAGGTTCTCACATCCACAGTGGACAAGGTTGAGGGCTTTGCATGCAAAATCTCTTTCAACTCCACACTTGTCTGTATACCTATACTTGACTTACCACCTAGAACTGAGGTGATAAGTCAAATATAGGTATACAAGTCAAATCCCGTCTCTAATCTCTAACATAATTTCTAAGCATGACTCCCATACAGCAAGTGCAGGTGATGGTATTCCAGTCATTGTCCTAAAGAAATGTGCCCCTGAACTCTCTCCTGTCCTCTCCAAACTCTTCAACTATTGTTTCGCTGCTTCCTGTTTTGCTGTTTGATGGAAGTCCTCCTTTGTAGTTCCTGTTTTTAAAAACTCTGGGCAGTCCTCTAACACCTTTAATTATTGACATATCAGCCTCTTATTGCTTTTTGGCAAAGTGTTTGAGGTTATCATTAATACTGAAATAGTTCATCATCTCACAACCTACAGCATACTCTGCAACAAGTAGTAAAGCTTCCATTTTCAGGCTCTTGATAAGAACAGCAGAGCCTGAGCTGTTGCTCTGGATACCTCAAAAGCATTTGACAGGGTTTGGCATGCTGGCCTTCTGTGCAAGCTACAGGCTACAGTATTTCTGAATGATTGTTCAATTTAATCTAGTCATTCCTATCAAACCGTGAAATAAAGGTCGATTTGAATGGGCATGATTCTAGATCCTTTCATATGAATACAGGCATCCCTTAAGGTTCTATCTTAGGTCCTACACTTTTCCTAATCTTCATCAATGATCTTCCTGATGTAATCAGTTCACAGGTAGGCATTTATGCAGATGAAACCACCATTTACTGCCATCATGATAAGAAATCTGCTGAGACTGACTAAGTAAACATCACTACTGCTCTTCTAAAAGACCTCCAATCAGTGATGGATTGGGGTAAGAAATGGCTCCTAAACTTTAAAGCTTCCAAAACGAAGTTGCTCTCCCTTAACCACTATAGAGAAACTTTCTTGCCGTCAATCAGTACGGATGACACTAGTCTCCCAGAAAGCAATACACTCTGCCTCCTTGGCCTCACCCTCTCAACCAATCTCAAGTGGAATGACTACATCAAATCAATAGTTACATCTACCACTAAGAAGGGTCAATGTGTCAGGCCAGGAAGTTCTTCTCATCAGAATCCATCTTACACATTTGTAAATCTACCATTCAACCATGCATTGAATACTGTTGCCATATCTGGGCAGATGCTCCTGCTATTCATCTCGTGGTTCTTGACAAAATCCAAAAGAGGATCATTTAGCGGCTTGACTTCAGTCACTTTCTCACCGATAGGATGTGGCTTCCATCTGTTTTTTCAACAAATATTTTCATAGCTTTGATGAGCTTCTTTCCCCGGTGCCCTAACTACATAAATTTACTTGTGCTACTAGATTGGCATCTATGTCCCACACTTTTACCGTCAAGAGTCAAATGTAACCACCACTATATCAGTTTTTTCTCACACTTCTCCCTTCCACATACTTGCTTTCCTGAGAGCTACAATCTCCAAAGATTTAAATACAATGTCAATCACCATCTTCTATCTCCATGATTTCTGTCTTTCTTTAATCCTTTTTCCAATGTCCCCTGTACCTTGTTGTTTATTTTTGTTTTTTGTTTTTTTTCTTCTTTTCTCTCACTGTAACTCCTTGCCCACCAGTGACATTTTTGTCTTGCTTGGGGTAAAATGTTTATTTAAAAAAAAAAAATTGAAAATCATGGTGTTCAATGTAAATAGTAAGAAAAGAAATAGTTCAACAATTTTAATTGCTTTTAAAAATAAACTTTCATCTTTTATGAATTTAAATTCCATTCATCTTTATAAATACATAATGAGGACATGATAATGATATTATAAGATGGCAGAAGATTTTGACGGGCATCAGCACAAAAATGACACCAGCATTTATTTCTTCTTAAATCTTTTGTAAAATGCTTCAGATATTTATGAAAAAATGATTCTCTAAATTTTTTAACAAGAATTTTTAATAACTAAATTTTATAAGTATTTGAGTTGACAATGATTTTTAAAATGCTGTGATACTGAATGTTAAGATTTCTGTTATTAATTTTTATATGATATTTAGTTATGTGAGTTAACTGCTTTTGCAATCATTACGTTCTAAATATATGCAAATTATTTTCATAGCAGAATTTTCTTAAAGTTTTTCATCTGATAGTATAAATTTCATAAAGATATGGATGCAATTTTATCATGGATGTTATTTTATACCAATTTTTCAAATTGTATATACCACTAAAAATTATAATGCACTCAAGACTATCATAAAGACAGGTAATAATGACAGCCTGAACTCTTCATCTATTCAATCATACGTATTTTTCTTTATCTAGCATCATAACTTACTACATTTGGCCAATTTACTGAATAAGATAGTGAAGGAAGGGAGTGTTTCAGTCTTTATTTTTTTTAAAGAGAAATGCTACAAATCATTTCAAAACATCACAACCAGAATCATTTTTAAGTTGATATTTACCAAGTTTACCTTAGTTTTGGCACAAAGCTATAAGTGACACCTAGTGAGGATGGAACACAGTAATAAATATGAATCAAACAAACTTGATAACCCTTGCCCCATACCAAGTTGTACAAACCACTTTTCAAGTTATTATTTAAGTACATCAATTACTGCAAACATCAGAAACTGTTATAATGCTATAATAATGGTATGTCTTTCAAATTTATAATCAATGTTATAAGTGTGTCAATCAGTGAAAATCACCAGTATCAAAGTTATGTTAGCTTATTCTTGTTTCTCTCTTGAAACATTTAAATAAGTTCCAGCATGACCTTCAATCAAGGCTCTTTACCATGCAACAAAAATAAAAAAAATACAGTAATTATCACAGACATAAGAGAATACACACTCTGTTAGCAAAATGGAAATATACAGAACTCTTTATTAATATTTACTTTATTAAGTAAATATTATTAATAAAACTTAAACTGTAAAATGCAAAACAATTTTACAAAAATATTTATAAAATTCTATTAACTCTAATATTGAACATGATAAACTTAAGAAAACTTATTTTGGTGCCTTACCTGGAACCGTGTCAGATCCTTCACAAAAGGATTTTTTGATTCATACATCAATTCAAATAACTGGTCCTGTTGGACATCTTTGTTCTTTTCCAAAAATCCATGAGCTTTGTACAAGACAGGTCCAGCATAATGCTTGATCCCAAATTCTACCTCCCAGCAACGTCGGTCCTGACCCTTGATATAGTACAAATGGTCACCAAACTCCTGATGTTGCTTGTTCAGGTAAGATTTATCTGAGCCCTTAAAAAACAAGAACCCAAAAAATGAGTCATTCTAAAATAAAAATGAATAATATTGAAGAAATATGAAGCAATAATATAATAAATTAAGTTCTTTTACTGTTGGAAATTAAATAAGCTGTCATTCTTCTTTAGTCAGTCATCAAAGTTGCTAATGATTCCACATCTTTTGATCACTTATTATTAACCCTCTAGGGCCATTCGTATCATATTTGAAACAGTATGAAAACAAGCCTTGAAAGAAATATTTTCCTGAAAAATTTTTTAAGAGAAATAATTTAAAAAATGTCAAATGAAAGCAGTACTGACTGCTCAGTCAATGAAAACCAAATGTTTCCTTATAGGGAAATACCAAATGTTTCCTTATAGGGAAATACTGTATCAAATATGATACGAATGGCCCTAGAGGGTTAAGCAAATAAGTGCTCAGAAGATATTTTAGAGATTTAGAAATCCATTAATGAAATTTGTTTTATTCAAGCATCCCAGTGTTTATTACCCAAAAGTGATAATTCTAAAAAATAATATCCTAAAAAATTAAATAGGATAATCTAATTCACATCCAAAATAAAAATAAATTTTACTCTTTCATTTTAAGTTCAAGACATATTCTTCTGATTAAGACTATGCAATAGTCCTAATCAGAAACAAAATATTCTTATTTTATTCAAAGTCAAGGTTAAGTAGAATTACTACTTTTTATGCTTATCTTACTTTTTATTTTCTTCATTTTTTGTATTTGAGTTTGATGTTCTTAGTTAATGTGTTTTTAATTAATGGCAAAGTTAAAAATAATTATATGATTGCTAATTATATCACTTTCCAATTTTTTCATGTATTTTTATTCTTTACTTAGAATTAAAATTGGTTTGAATCTTTTGTAAAAATATCTTCAGTAAAAATACTCTAGGTAGAATGGATATGTCATTGACTGCATCCCAGTTATTTTGAGTATTAATTTAAATATATGATTTAGTTTATTTCATGCCATCTTCTTTGAAATAATAGTTCAAGGGGGGGCAACTCTTCAGTTCTTAATAAATTATACCAACATCCTGTTTTTAAATAAATCGCCATATTCTGCCTGTATTATTTGATACAAAATAATGACGACTACAGTGATCATGATAAACATGAAGCTGATATAATATCACAGCAATAACAACTACAAATAAATAAATATATAATAATTTCTAGCTAAATGTATTTACATCTATATACAAATTATAAATCTGCACTCAGATGCTATCAGCAATCCAGAAAACTCTGGAAATGGCTGACACAAGGCATTACAAATTTAATCCCTATACCTGATAACATTGCTAACCCCACTAAAATTACTGATCAATTACTTGTTTATCCTCAACCTAGAATATACTAACCTCAATTTTAACTGAAATAACATAAAAGTTCTTTGACAGAAATGGCATTCTTCTTAGTGAGAAAAAAATGATATAAGAAAGGTTTTTACAGCTGCAATGATTAACTACTGATCATTAAAAATTTTACTGGAAAACTGTCATTCCAAAAATTGAAACCTAAGCCATGTGTGGATTGACTAGAAAAAACGTTTGATAACGTTCCACATGAGTGAATTATAAAGATATTAAAATTAATGCAAATTTTTCCACTTCTCATTAATTTTAAAAATCTTGCTGAGATCAATAAAAGAACATTTCAATGTATTACATTAACAAGACTATCAAATGAAATAAATGGCACAACTTATGATTGATATGATTGATTCATCAATTATTTATTCTACTTGGACAACTTAAAAATGTTTTCAAAAAATTATAATGAGTTAAGTTTTTTGATGGCAATAAAAATTAATGAAAATACATCCGTGGAATTTGGTCAAAAAAACTATGCTCAATGTTTAAATGAGATAAATTGGATAGGAATATCAAATATAAAACTTGACAAATAAACTAGAACAAGAAATATATAAATATCTTGGTTCAAAGGAAAGACAAGAAACCCAACATGCAAATCTGAAAGTAAAATTAGTAAAGCGTGTCTTAGATAAAGACAATAAATAAAACTTAAATAAAAGCGAAAAGCTTTTGAAGCTGTTAACACTTCAGCAATAGCTGGTGTTGCATGATATTTCACAGAATCTATAAGATATACAAAAAATACATAGAAAGATAAGAAAACTTCTTACCATATTTAAGATGAAACATGCCAAAGCAGACACAAATCGATATACAAGCTTAGGGTAGATAGAAGACGATGACTAACCTAACTAGAACTCATATACAAGACTATAACCATGGGTCTTAAAAGATAATTTGAATTAAACAATGATTAGATGCTGTAGCTTGCTTACCAACATGAATCCAACAAATAGCTGCATTCAATTATCAAAGGAAACCACAGATTCAAACAATATCTATGGCTGTGCAAACAAGAAAGTAAAATATCAGTAGTTGAGACCAAAAGACATCAGAGGAAATATTAAAAGAGATTAACTATTATGAGCACAAAATCTAACTCAGCAATGGCTGAAACTAGATAAAAGTTTAATGATGAGTAAAAAAATTATTCATCTAATATCTGGGTACTCTATCAAATGTATTTATTAAATATAGACATGAAGTGGTAGGGAACTACCTGCACTGGAAGATATTTAACCTTCCTTATACAGAAAAACTGTATAAATACAAATTCCAGTGCAAGATGGTGAAAATGTTACAGCATTCTTCACCATATATACTGGTCACACTGTACAAGCCAATAGACATAATAATAATGAAACACAAAAAAGAGCTATCTCATAGATATGGTCATCTTGCCTGATAAAAACATCTCAGCAAAAGAATTTGACAAACTTTCAAAATAAATGGAAATGGAAATTGCAAGACCGTGGCATTTAAACACAACTACTATTCCAATAATAATAGGAGCACTTAGAATGATTAAAAAGAATACTGATACACACATTTAAAAAAATTCCAAGGAAGTTACCACAATCTGAGATACAAAAGATTATATTTATGAACATTAGTCACTTACTCAGATAAACTCTCTCAATTTAATATTTTCAACTTTTTAAGAAAAACATTCCTTTGCATCAAATTTTCAGTAAAAGATTTGGTAAACACTGATAACAAACAGCAAATCATAAAAATTGGAATGAATGATAATAATAAAACAATAATTATTCATTCACTAGGACTAACAACCACAGATTGAGTGTGCAAGTTCAAAATAATCCTTGCATAATAATAAATGGATAGTCATTCAAAAATTTAAATGTGTGTGCCTGTGTGTAAAAAACAAATGCCGCTATTGCAAGTTCAAATTTATAATTCAGATTTTAACAAAATAGCAGAAAAGAGTAAAATTATATACAATAAAAAAATTTGGTCACCTGTGGGAACCGACATTCTTCATCCAAAATTTTAAGAATACACCGGGGAGCCTGAAAAGATGATAGAATGTAAGTATTATGGTAATTTGAGCAAATAGTTTATCAACTTCCTGTCTGGATATTTTGACTGTGAAAAAAGATAATATATTTGTATATGGTTTATAAAATTATGAATACATTTATAAAGCAATATATTTGTATTGATTATTAATAGCAATTAGATTTAGGCAATTTATTATGAGTTCAGTTGTAGTTTATTTTTCTTTTATTTGGGGAATTCTTCACAAACATGCACTTAAGGTTTAGTTATAAATGTTTGCAGTTAGAATATGTTGCTGTTTTTATAAGAGTTTTAGTTCTTTCATAGGAATTGTCAATGTGTCAAAGTAATTTATCCTGTCTGAAGTAGTTGAATTCCTCGCACTCTTGGGAAAGGTATTAATCTGTCTCTTCCCTCCAGTTATGGGTTAAATAACAGGAAAGATTGGGTTCAATAGCCTTGGCTGGCAACCAGTCTACCGCAGAAAGCAAGGGCAACCTGCTGTGGGAAAATCTTCTGCCCAGTCAGTCATGTCTCGAAAGGGACATGATCGCTGAAGCATGTATCACATATGGCACTTAACTGACTTAAGTAGAGGTAGGCATATTTTCCTTAGTTTAACAGAGTTGGTCTCTACAAAATAAAACAATGCTAAAAAATTATTATGCAGTAATATAGAGGATTCTATTGAATACACATTCTACTGCACATTTGTATAGTCATCGCATAGGCTTGTTGAAGGTGACATGGTCTTCATACCTCAGGAACAGTTTTTCTACCCTGGAAGCATGTTAGGATTGCAGCCATCTGGTCTAGTTTGTCAATAAAAAGAAATACTACATTTTTCTGTGTTTACTCTGACGTGACACAAAAGATTGTATGGATGAAACAGAAGAAATTTTGCAGGGATCAGTCTTTTTCTCTCCATCGGTTTCCTTTTTTGAGAATCAGCTTAAGGTTAAGATCAAGGTGAAGAAAGAAAAAGACCTTGGTGAAAGGTAGGTAAATTAATGACTGATGTATAAGAGTGAGGATTAACTTGGATTAATATCTTGAAGTAAGGAAAGGCATTTTGTTCTTCTGAAAATGATTCAATAGTCCAGCCCAAGTTAAGGTAAAATAGTGCTGTTTTTTATTAAATCAATTTAACTTAGCTAAGGAATGTATACTCAGTTATCTTTTTATTTTCTTAGTTTGCCTCACTTCTGTTTCATACACACTGACTCCTCCACATTAAATGACAGAAAGTAAGATTCTTTGGCGATGTTGGAACATTTTGCTATTTTCTTTTTTTTTTTTCACATTTTTTCAATGGGTTAAATTATTATTCTGCTATATTAAGTTGACATAAAACTAATATAATTTTGTAAATACAGTTTATAAAATCATCGAGAAAAATATTTTTCGCTTGTTTTATATGAATCATTTTAAAAAGGGTTGGTTATTATAGGCAGCAAGATAGTGACCATTAAAGTCAAAATCAACTTAAGAGTGTATAAATAATTCACTTGTTGAATTGGCTAACTCAAAATTTGTTAACTGACTCATTAAATTGTAAATATGGATTAAGTTTCATAGAAAGGAAGATTTTGGTGATTGTAGCATGAAAGATTTCAGAATAAATATGAATTTATAGTGAAAGAAATAATGAAGATTAGTTAAATCAGCATAGTGAATGCCAATATTTTCCCCTTCCTCCAATATTTTGGACTTGTAGCACATTTTTTATACAAAGGAAATAACTGGACACTGGCTTCCTTTTCCTTCATGGATTACACCAAAATAGTGAATAATTGGAAATGTTTGTTGAGAACAGCTAATATACAAAGAGACCTGAATCTCTAAACATAACTGTTAAGTGTCATGACATCATACCAATGATAATTGTGTCTAATATATGGCACAATTTCCAAGACTGTGAAAGTTAAAATTACCTGTGTAAAATTATTAGAAAATGCGGTTAGTTGATGAGAACAATATATAGCAATTCTTACCAAAATTATTGTTATTATTTTTCACATGATCCTTTACAGTGAAAATGTGTGGTTGTCTTGATTATGGAATTCAAATAAGAAAACTGAATTTCATCTATAGTTTATCAAAGTACAATAAAAATGTTTTTAATCATTGAAAATCATTTAACCTTTACACTCTTCAAAATGCCTACATTTACAAATATACATAGAAAAGAAAAACTCAGTATTTGTTTATACTTCTGAGATGACGTAATATTTACATTATTTACACTGTTTGAACTGTTGCCCTCATTTTTATTGCCATGTTTACAATGTTTCGTCTGTTGTACACTTCGACCTTCTGCAGGTGCTAGGAATTTTGGACCAAACTCTTTATTTTGATCACTGGGATATATAATTCTCATTCCATGTGCAATGCCACTTCTGGATTCCATGTAGTTATTTCCCTTTAACTCAAATCTCTCAGTTATTTGTTCACCTATGCTGTAGCCAGGTACTGAACTCACAACTCTTTGGGTCAAGTCAACCAACACCTATATCTGATATAGGAAATGGTTAGTTCCAGTGAACCAGAAGTGGCATCACTCATAAAATGAGAATTATATATCCCTGTGATTGAAAGGGTTCAGTTCAAAATTCCTAGCAGAAGGCTGTAGTATACAACAACGGAAACATCAGAAACATGGCAATAAAGATGAGGACAATGGTCCAAACAGTGTAAATAAAGAAAAATCTGGCTTAAAGCCCAATTGAGAAAAACTGCATCACATAAAAGATCAAAGTAAAATATTAAAGGTTTTAAACAAAAATACAATAAAACTAGGAGATTAACAATGACGTGACAATATTAACTTAAATACACAAATCTAAACTTTAATTAAGAAGGAAAAAAAAAGTTGCAATTTTTTATCTTTATGTATCTTTAAAAAAAAATAAAAGATAAAGTTGGTCATACTTACTTTCTCAATAAGTTCCACACAAAGACCGTTATCAGTGTAGTTAATGTGAGAATAAGAGATTCCTTCTTTTTGATACTAAAAAAAAAATGTTCAGTTTTACAATCTACAAAATATTTACTGAACTCTTTAATTACAAAAGAAGTTGAACATATCTTTCTATACCTTTATCAAATACACAAGAAATAAGGAATGCTCAAGATTTTTCATTGAATGCTATTCTATGTGTTATAATTTTCCTAAAACCAAATCTTCTTCTGATTCATGTAACACAAATTTCCACCACTAGCCAGATGTGACCACTCCAAAACCCAAGACTGAACTAAAAATTTTGTCAACTGCAACATAGGCTCTGCATATAGCTTCTGTTTCCCTTACACACTCAAAGAAAAATACAATCCAGAATTTTCCCAAATAGCACCCACTTCTGCCTAAAGAAACAAAATAAATTTGAAGCTGATCTGGGCCTAAGAAAGCCATGATTCACAACACTCATCAGGACATGACTTTCTATCTTTAATGGCACCCATGAAAGACCGTTCCTGTAATAAGTCATAACTCACCCTCCTTCTCCTACCATGCACCTCCACGGACGTCTTTTATGATTACTTATCTCTTTATTTTAATAAGAGACATTTACACCAATTTACAATTTGTTGTATATGAAAAAATACAACAAATTGTAAATTGGTGTAAATGTCAATTATTTATTTACCAAACCTCTATCATTTCTTCTTTGTTCTGCCACCATATGCTTAATATAACAATTGGTGTAAGAAGTTTTGTGGCTGGAACACAATATAACAGATGGTTGGATAGATCTATTATTAATGATCACATCAAGATTTGAGAATAATCAATGTTATGCTAAGTGGAAGATAGCCAACATATTCAAAATATCTAAATAAAGTGTTAAAGATCATTTGCATTAACTTCATTATGCTATTTGATGTTTGGATTCCACATAAACTAATGAAAACCTACTGAATGAATGATTTAAATTGATCTTAAACAAATTTAAAAAATTATTTTGTTTTTTTTTTCTCCTGAATTTTGATATGTCTAAACCTGTTGTTTGTAGAAGTGTCATCATTTCTTTAATGTTTAATTGTTGAATGCTTGTATATACATACAGGCACATGAATGTATGCTTACACATGAGTATATATATAAACCTAGACACAGGATCAAAGGTAAAACATGAATTAGGTCCACTAACAGCAAACATCAATCAATTAAATGATAGCCAACCATAAAAATGACAACTCAACACAATCCCTCTTAGAAATTCTAACCGGAAGATATACCCGACTGATAGGACGTACATTCCAACAGAGAATACCATTAATCAACAATTTCGCACTTACACACCGGATTCTTCGAGGGTCAAATGGTCAAAACGAGAGACACATTAACTTAATTACCAATAACCCCAACCAATCCCCAAGACAACAACGAACCAAATATAAACAGAGAATGATTCCAAACCTTTACTTTTCCCGATGATGTGTTTGGGTTCCAAACACTGAAACAGTCATATGATTGTAGAGAAGAGGACATATATAGAAGAAATTATGTACATGTTCTAAAACATAATTTATAATAAATATTCACAGCTCTATACATCATATATTGAGCACTGTTTTAAATTAATGTTTTGGACGGAAAAATTTTTTTCTTTTTCTCTCCTCATTCTATATTCACTCGTATATATATATATATATATATATATATATATATATATATATGCATATACACATATGCACATACACATTTTTCTGTTGTAATAATTACAAATGTTAATTGTAGATGTATTTTTTATTTATTTTGTTTTTGTTTATTAGTTTAAAGTTTGTTATATTTATTTTATTTATATTTATGTTTTTTTTAATTAGTGCATTAGGTAATAAATTAAGTGTTTTGTGTTTATGTGTATGTTTTTATTACTTCTTTTTTTAAGTGTTTGATTTGGGTTATTTTTAGGGCTGATTATTGTTAGTTTTTCATCTAAGTAAAATTTGCAATTTTTGTTTTTGATATTGTATGGTTCTACTCTTTTCTTTTTTCATTTGATTTTGGTGGGGATCAATTTAATTGTAGAAAGTTGGATTTATAAATAAATAATAATAAAATTGTGGTTCATACTATATTTAATCAATTTGTTTATTCATTTGGAGTTTATACTATATTTATTTTATTTGTATGTTTTGTTTTAATTAGTGTTTAAGTAGCAAAACAAATATTTATTTGTGTGCTTACATTCACCCATTATTTTATTTTTCTTTAAGAGTTTATTTTGGTTTTTAAAAGTAATTATTGCTAGTTTTTTTTTCCCTAAGCATAATTTGAAATTTCTGCTATTGATGCTGTGTGGAATTGCTTTTTTTATGATTTCCCATTTGATTTTGGTGGGGATATTGCTTGCTTTTTGGTGCCATATGTATTTTGATAGAGTTGTGTTGTTTATGCACTTTTCTGTTTTAAATGACATACATTTCTTTAAAAGTTGTTTCTATAGTGCCTATATAATTTTTTTCTTCCATGTTAATGTCATTTGTAATGGCAGCTTTGTATATTATGTTAGTTAAACATAGAAAGTTTTCTTTGTTTTGGCAGTTAAATTTACTGGTTTATTTTGTTGGTTGTTATTGTTGTGATTGTTATTGGTTTTGATGAGTATTTTTTTATTGTGTTTTTTATTAATTTTCCATGTTATCCATTTTGATTATGTTTTTGTTGATTTTTTTATAGTTTGCTGTTTAGGGAAGTGTTTTTCGATTATTTTGTAAAATAGTTTTCCTATTTTCAATTTTATTGTATGATTGTAGAGGGAAGGTTGAACTAGATTATATTTTTTTTCTGTTGCTTTTGTTTGAATTGTTTTCGTATTCTAGTTTGTTTAAGTATCTGCTGTTTCTTGGTGCTGACTCACATATTTCTTTGTTTTCATTGAATATTTTTAGGTTGCTAGAATTTTTTTAAGATTCTTTTATTTATAGATGTGGGTATGTGTTTGAATACATTAGAAGCATTATTAGAGTTTTTGTTAATGTATATTGGATTGTTGTTTGTTCATGAGCATGGATGCGAAAGGTAACATAAACAGCTAAGTGACAACAGTTTACTCATATTAATTCTATATTTTTAATATCAAGCACTTTATTACAAAGTCTGCTTGCCTTAAATGCCTTTCTATCAGTATTCCACTGTCAGCAATTTTGGCATCACAAAGTCTTCCAAATCAATACTATATAACTTTAAAGAGTTACACCAAATAAAGAAAAATAAAAATCAAACGCTTATTTCCAGATACATAAAAATTAATATTTTCTTTTTTGCTTTACTTTGAGTTAAAATTATTTCTTTGCTCTTTTTCATATTATTTCATTCAGAGGTTTTGCTTAACTTTCTATAACTTTTTTCTGCCCTTCTCTATGATTTCCTCCTTTCTTTCTTTGTGATATGTCCCGGAAAGGGATATATATCAATACGAGGTTGTTAAGTGGTAGGTCAGTCTAGTACATAGACGTAATTGTTGTATGCAGCGTTCTGAGACATAGGTGTAGTCAATGGTGGTAGACCATTGGTAGCCAATCCCATTCCAGTGAGAGGGTACCAAGGTGTGTACATATTCATTACCTATTCATTACATCACCTCCCACTGAGCTAAATTTTCCTGTGAAATTTAGCTTTAATATATTTTTTTAATCATTTCACCCCAAGCAAGGTGGTAGTGCCACTGATGCACAGGGGGCTACATAAAAAAAAAAAGATTAGATAGGAGGAGAGTAAAGAGAAAGATGAACCAGTTACAGAGAGTGTCAGAGAAGGGAGCAAGAGAAGGATGGGAATACAGGTGTGATGATAGTTGCAAAGGTAGAGAGAAAGGAAAAGATATACAGGCTGATGTAGGAAGAACTGGAGTCAAGTGGTTAAGAGATGGGTATTGACATTGCATTTAAATTCCTGGAGGTTGTAGCCGTCAAGAAAGCAAGAATATGGAAAAGAGTTCCACAGGCAGGAAGTGCAAGAAAAGAAGCTGATGAAGTAGAATTGTCAGCTGCATTTGGTTGATCTAACTGTGAATGGGTGGGACCCAGTTGCCAGTCTGGTTGCACAAGTAAACTCATGTGACAGGGGCACCAATGACTTAAGTTTGTTGGAACAGAAACCATGAAAATATTTATAAAACAGACAGAGGAAAGCCACATCCCATCGGTGATAAAGTTGGTACCTATCACATTGTTGATTCTCCTTTGAAGCCTGTCAAGAACACTGAGATGAACTGCGTGGGCACCTGACCATATATGACAGCCAGCAGTATTCCATGCACGGAGGGTCTGGAGATAAGCAATGAACTTTTTTCCTAAGTCTTTTTCACCTCAAACCTTCCTGCCGTGGTGGCGTTTGATATACTGGCCTTGAGGTTGGGAATACTTCCATTGGTGAATGTTGACTTGCAGGAACAGGAATTTTAAATGTGTCATACAAGACTTCCATTGGAATTCTTCGGTGTTTTCCATGACGTCTGTAGTGTGTCTTGGTTTCAATTGATTCCAATGTCTTTTGCACCAATTCTTTTGGTTATAATTCCTTGTTCCCAAAACATTTATCCAGCCCTAAATTTCTTAAAAAACTTTTTCACCTGGCTTATATGGTTTAGCCATCAGGCTTTCTTTTTTCACAGTTTTCTTTGCCTGTCGAATACAGAGCATATTTTCCTCACAAACATTAACTCTGCTAGCAATAATCCTAATGTTGTATTTGGGTTTGACTTTTCTTTAATGCTCGTTTAAAGGTCTCCACAAATTTTTTCGCCTGTCCATTCAATCTTGGGTGATGTACTGGCACTATCACATGATCAATGGACAATGAACAGAATTCCTTGAATTCTCTTCCCGTAAACTGCGTTCCGTTGTCACTGACTAAAGTTTTAGAGATACCAAAATGACTATAAATTTTGTTAAGTGTGCTTATTGTATTTGTTGCAGTTGGATGTCTGCACTTAACAATTTCTGGCCACTTAGTGAAACTGTCCACAACAATAAGATAATAAGATCCATTTATGGGCCCTGCATCATCGATATGTAAGCGAGTCTATGGGACATCTGTCTTTGGCTATGGTTGAATCTTTACAGGTAGATCCCTTACTGCCAGTTGACATCCTCTGCACTGCTTCACCAGGTTTTCTGTCTTGGTCCATCCTCAGCCAAGAAGTATAGCTTCTCATTAGAGATTTAATTCTTGAAATTCCAGCATGGCCAGTGTGAAACTCTTTTAGAATTTTCTTTTTCAGAATAGCCAACATTATAGCCCTATCTGCATATAGTAATACCTGATCGCAGATTGAAAACAGTGACACACTACTTCCTTTTTTTTGATTTCTCGATTAATCCAACTTGCGTTTTCCTTTTTTTAATAAAATCATCATTCTCCACTGCTTTTTTCACCTCTTCTAGAGTAACCGGTAGTTCTCAAATAGTGTTGCATATCAGACTTGACAATTCACTCTCGTCTCATAGCGACGCTATTATTGTTTCTTCCAATGGTTCCATATATTCCAGTATCAATCTTGATAACCCATCGGCATGACCTAGCTTCTTAGAAGGCACATATTCTATTCTGAAATTGTAATTCAGTAGAATTACACCCCAATGCTGTAGTCGATTTGCTGTGTAAATTGGTATACCTTTTTTTTCCCAAATATTGTTTACAGCGGTTTATGATCTGTTTGTAGAGTAAACTCTTTTCTGTATAGAAACCTATGAAATTTTTTCACAGCATAGATTATTGCTAAACTCTCTTTTTCTATTTTACTGTAACTTCATTCGGCAGGCAGTAATGTTCTTGAGGCATGTGCTATTGGCTTCTTAGATCTGTCCTGGAATTCATGAAGTAATATTGCACATAGTCCCTCATTATTGGCATCTGCTGCTACAATAATTTTCTTCTTTGGGTTGAAATGCACTAGCGATATGTCTGTTAATAGACAGCTTTTTATTTTTTAAAAACCTGCTCACATTCCTTCGACCATATCAACTTTACACCCTTTTTCAACATATAAATTTAAAGAAGCTTTCATAGCATACATTTTCAGGATATAAATGCTATAGTAGCTTACTAACCCCAAGAACATCTGAAGTTTAGCCACATTATCAGGTGCTGCCATATTTTTTATAACCTCAGCCCTTTCTGGATCCAGTTTTCTTCCTTTACTGTGAATGATCTGATCTAAATATTTTATCTTCTTTAAGAAGAACTCACATTTTTCAGCACTCAACTTGAATCCATATTCTTCAATTCTCTAAAATACTGCTCTAATTTTGTGTTGGGCATCATTTTCACTTTTAATCAAAATGTCATCTAGATATGTGATTGCATACTCCATATCAGCCAACATTGTATCCATTATTTGCTGGAATAGGCTTAGAGCTACCTTCAAACCAAACGGAAGTCAATTTAGTTTAAACATTCCTTTATGTGTGTTTATTGTCAGGTACTTTGAACATTCTTCACTGACTTTAACCTGAAGGTAAGCCTCCAACAAGTCTAACTTTGAAAACACTCTACCTATGTTCAATTTAGTAAATATATCCTCAGGAGATGGTAGAGGGTACGTATGGTCTTTCAAACAGTCATTTAAACCAGTCGAAAAATCAGCACGCACTCTGATTTTCCGGTTTTTCTTTTTTATATATACAGTTGGAGACGCCCAATCTGAGTAATCAGCTTTCAAAATTACTCCACTTTTCTCCAACCTTTCTAATTCTTCATTTATTGTGTCTAGTGCTGAAAATGGTACGTTTTTCTTTGATCTAAAAATTGGTTTCACATTTTCTTTCATTTCGAAGTTGACTTCTGTTTTTGTGCACTGACCTAATACTTCTGAAAAGACATGCAGGAATTCTTTTTTCAAATCCACAATAAATCTTTCTGTCTTCCTTGTCCTATCATTCACCATGATGTTAATTTTGTTACAGAAAGAATTTATTGATAGTTCCCATAGATTAACTAATACGATCCAGTCTAAACCAAAAAGGTTTTCTGAACCAGGGAGCACATATACTTTTGATGTTACATTTTAATTCATCTTTAAATTTCAGTCTTTTTTCAGACACTCCCCTAGCAATTTTGTCTGTGTTAGTCGACCCTGGGTAAACAATTTTTTTCCATGTTTGCATGCTTTTTACCGAGATGTCACTTCCATAATCGATTTATTTTTACATTGAGGTATTTTCTTCTTTTACCCTCCTCAATTTCATTTTCCAAGCAAACCACAATCATCTTTGTTCGTGACTTTTCTTTAACTCTATTTTATCCAACAATGAGAACTTCTATGGCCTACATGCCCACAATTTAAACATTTATAATCCTTAAAGAAACAATTCTTCTTTATATGCTGTCCTTCACATGAACTGCATATCATTTTTCTTTCTTTATTTTGTCTACTTCTGTCATCTTACAGTTTTTCACTTACGAAATGTTCTTCTCCTCAATCTGAGTATTGTCTTTTTTTATGATAAGTTGCTGACATTCTTCCGTTACTTTTTGTAGTGTAATCTTTGGATCTTGTTCCATGATATTGAAGATTCTAAACCTAATATCTTTGTCCTTTGGCGTCATTAGCCCTTGAACAAAAAGTAGACACTTGAACATGTCGCTTGACAATTTATTCAATTTAAATGCCTCACACAGTGCATTAACTATACCTGCATACATGACAAAATCATCATCCTCTTTTATGATATTCAGACACTTATATTGTGTGTGGAATATACTGTCTCTTTTATCAAAAATTTTCAATAAAATTTCAACTGTTCAAATGTAATTACTTCTGGTTTAAATTTGTACATTTTGTATTCTCTTCAGTTCCCAACTTCTGCAACAATAGCATGATTTTTCTTCATCCAACCACTGTTTGCATTGTTTCATAAATATTGTTTTGAATCTACAAAAATAAGCTGGAAACATTGAAACACTGTCAGAGTCATACTTAAATTCAGATAGTGAATTTGCTATTCCTTCCGCAGAAAAAAATCTAGCACCCGGTTCTAATGTTCTCCTCAATAATATGTCTTTCAAAAGTAATTCATTGTCTTTTGCTCATTGTTTGAATAATTTTTCAAACGTTTCTTGACATTGCATAAATTGTTGTTGTTGGAATTGTAATTGTTGCTGAATAAGTTGCTGTTGTTCATGTTGTTGTTGTTGTAGTAAAGTGCCTTGTAGCACGTTAATTAATTCAACAATTTGTTCCATTTTACCAATGTATTCAATTTATGTATACAAAAAAATCTTCCAAGTTCAACAAGAGGTGGGGTACTTTCTTACTTCTTGTAAGTGTTGCCAAAGTTTTTTCTTTTCTAACATTCCTCCTTAGTAATTGTTCAAACCAAAAAAATTAGGAAAAACTCACTTTTTGTAAGTGTTAACAAGTATTTATAACATTCTTCATTAGTATTTTTTTCTTGTGAACTCATTTTGAATTCTTCGTCGCCAACTGATATGTCCTAGAAAGGGATATATATATCAATACAAGATTATTAGGTGTTTTAGGCAAATGTAACCTGGTAGGTCAATCTAGTACATAAATATAATTGTCATATGCAGTGTCCTGAGACATAGGTGTAGTCAATGGTTGTAGACCAATAGACTTCTAGTGGAAGATCTCTAGATCTCTCCCTCTCTCTCGGGACATCCTTGCCTTCATCTATATTTAAGGCTGACAACAGCCAATCACATTCCAGTGAGGGGGAACTAAGGTGTGTACATATTCATTATATCACTTAGCTACCCCAAGATTCCTTCCCTAATACTTTTCCAGCCCAGTATTAACCATTATCTTCTTCATATAACCCAATAAGTTCTGCCTCTTACTCTGTAAACCTTGACATTGAGTTCCTCTTAAGCCTTGTACAGTGGGAACATTATTAAAAAAATATACTCTTCTGAAAAATTTAGGAATACCAACAAGAAATAAATTTCTTTGGCGTTTTGTATTACAAATTAGGAAATACAAATTTACATATATAAGAACAAAAAAGAAAGAATTTTTTTTAAAAATTCCAATGCAGAGGAAAGAAAAGTGCACAAAAAAGAGACAAAAAAAATAAAGAAAGAGAGCTAGGAAGTCAAAGAAGGAAACAAAGAATGAGTTAAAAACAAAGAAGAGCATAAGAAAGAGGCAAAGAAAATAAACTAGAAAGTGAGAAAAATAATGAAAGTGAAGAAGAAACAAAGAAAGAGAACTAGAAAGAGGTAATGAAAGAGAGCTAAAAAGAGATAAAGAAAGACAAAATGTTTTTAAAAAGATAAACAGAAAAAGTAAAGCAAAATCAATAATTATTAATACAAAAAAATGAAGTAACATATATAATATAGTAAGATCAAAAACAAAGTGTATGAAATAATATTGATAATTTAAAAAGAACTGAAAACAGCAGAAAAAAAGAGCAAAATGAGAAAGGCAAGAAAAGAGAAAGACAAGTAACAGAGTAAAGAGAGAAGAAGGAGAATTTAAAACAAAGTGTAAGCACCAATAGAAACATGAACTAAAGACAAACAATAGGAAAGTAATTTACAAAAACAAGTTTTTTGTATTCAGGTTCATTTTACAGTAAGCAAAAACTAACAGCCATGGAAACTTTATACTACAATAGAATTCTGTAGTAAAAAATATCAACAGAATTAAATAATATTAATTTTTCACTAGAATTTCTTTTCTCCTCCAAAATTGTCATCCTACATTCCGATTCCTGAAGATAAAGAGTGCAAGTTTCATGAAAGGATTATGCTTTATTTCTGATCAACAATACTTAACTAAAAATTATAGAATAACACTGTAGGTGTTTCAACACGAACAAAAATAGGAAGAAAAATATATTAATCAAAAATTAATAATTTATAATGCTTCTTTGAAAAAAAAAAATGAATGGCTCATTCAATCTGACACAGATATTGTTTAGAGGTGGTAGAGAATTAAAAACATGATGAACTCTCAATACTTGTTAGGATTGAATCAGCAAAGTATAATGGTGAAGACAACAGCAAGTTTTATTGTTCAACTTTCCATTAATAATTTTTTTTGTCTTAATGTGTTTTTTGGTACATTGTATTTTTTATAAAAAGTAATAGTTAAGAAGCTAGTTTGGTTAGCCATTAATAATGAGTAGTGAGTGCTAAGACTAATGCAAGCTTAGTAAATTGTGTTTTTCAATTTTCACACTAATTTTTAGAGATTGCTATTAATATTTTTTCATTATTATTAAAATATACTATCTTGATAAAGTTAATATAACATCATGTTCTTTTTTTTTTACTGTCTGTAGTTTTAGAAACTTAACCAACAAACTTTTGTTTCCAACTATAGAGTAGTAAAAATGCTTGTATTTTGTTTAGCAGATAAAATTAAGTAAGAAATGGTAATATTCAACAAAGATTCTGCAAACAATTATGACCTATTTTTAAAAGTTATTTTCAATTTCTTTTGTAATAAGTACTTTATTGCTTTGTTTATATACAGTTGTGTTCAATATGTAAGATTCATATTTGTCAAAACAAAAAAATGTCTATGATATTCTAAAATGTCACTTTCTGAGGCATTGTGTATAAAACAGTTATGTGTATATGTGTATGTTAGCAATGCCATTTTTCTTATATAACACACTGTAACAAGATTTTGACTTTTTTTATGTCTTTGGTCAGTAAGAGATATTTCCTAATTGCTTCTGTCTAGAAAGCAAAGAAATGACTATTATTCCCTTCAAAATTTACTTTTGTCATCTAAACATTGATATTATTTACATTATTCTAACTATTGTCCTCATCTTTACTGCCATGTTTACGATGTTTTGGCTGTTGTATGCTTCAGCCTTCTTCAGGTGCTAGGAATTTTTGAATTCAACCCTTTATTTTGAAATAAAGGGTTCAGTTCAAAATTCCTAGCATCTGAAGAAAGCTGGAGTGTACAATGGCTGAAATTAATTTATTGCACTGATAAAACACAAAAAAGAGATGCATTTGAATTTAAAATAACTGCAGCATGAACATATCTTTGCAGACTCACCTGAAACATAACCAAATAGGATTTGCTTCTTTGTTTTTTATTCTTATTTTTTCTCTACTTTCTTAATCATTATATATTAGTGTTCCAATCTCATATTTCATGAAAACATTTCCACAAAGAAATCAAATTTTACTTCTTCAGTCAAAACTTTTGTAAAATATCAAGCATCTCCTCATAGTAAATTCCCTAGAAGTGACAAGGGTCTGTGCATATCAGGTGTCAACCTATATAATTGAAAGTTCCATCCAAACAAGAGATTTACTTCTTCCTCCGCTATTGTTTCTTCAGATGTTACTTACACTGTATTATACCTAAAGGAAGAGTCATAGTTAAACAAGATATAAATGCTTCAAATTCTTACAGCATGTGAAGTGTCATTTTATAGAAAGTCCAGTATTATTACTAGTCTCAACTTATCTGATGGCAGATCTTTGAAATCTACTTGATCAAATGACTAATAAAACTCCACCTTATAAAATATCCAACCTAGGGACTTAATTAAAATTGTTCCACTTATTAGGCCATGCAAATAACCTCATGTTTTAATGGGTGGGAATATGTCACACCTTTAGAAACTGTTAATGTGCAGGCATTCCCAATTAGCAGAAATTTGGCAGACCTTTTACAGTTTTTGTAGTTCTTGTCTATCACCAGATTTACAGTAAATGTAAAATTCCCTCCCAAATCATCAGTTGCTAAGTGAAACTATGAAATAATCACAAGAATTTATATATACATTGAAAAAAAAACATATGCATTTGAAGAAAAAGCTGAAACTTTACAAAAAACATTTTAAAATGTTTATTTACTGAATTCCTGTAGTTTTGTAAATTTTAACATTCCCATCTATTAAATGCTGGATATAAGTTTCTTTAACAAAGAAACCACCAAAACTTTAGAAATACTTAAAAGAAATTGTTTTTGATTTTATTTGGACTCCTCCCAAGATAAATGAGTTATATTCACACACACACACACAGATTGAAAGATAATATACAAAGACACTTTTGTAGTAAATATATCTTAATAAAAATTTTAAAGAAGGGAGGAGACAATACTAAACTCCATATTTTGTATTGTTGCTGATATTTCAAAATCTTACTTCATCATGAAAAGAACTTGTTGCTTACTAGATTTTTTTTCTGATATACTGATTCCTAATACTAAATAAATGACTTGCTTCAAATTTCAAGACTACACACCATAAATACAAACATGCAAAACTTAAATGTAAAATAATAATGAAACTTACAATTTCTTGTTCCAAGGCAAAAACATAATGGTTGAAAAATTTATGCAATTTCTCATTTGTGTAGTTAATGCAAAGCTGTTCAAAACTATTAGTCTGTAAAAAAAGAGTTAAAAATATATATTTAAAAAGCAGATAAAATCAGATATATACAGTGCAAATATGAAAATAAAAGAACTTAAAATAATTATGAATATCAATCTTTTCTTGTCAATTCTGATAAATGTATTTAAGTTACAATTTATTTAAAGAAAATTACAGTAGCTACTCTAGCATCTACGCATAGCTCATTCAGTAATTAATTAAAGCACTCTAACTACTGGATACATCACATGCTAAAAGTCTGCCTCCTACTACTGAGCACCCATAGCTCAGAGGTAGAATTGCCGACTGACGCCAATTCGGTTGGGTTTCAATCCTAGGTGAAAAGCAATCGGATATCTAACCATACTGATGAGCTGTGATACAGTGAAACAGATCTATCTGCGGATGACACTATATATATATATATATATATATATATATATATATATATATATTAATAAAATAATTATAG
This sequence comes from Ascarosepion bandense, assembly GCA_037127315.1. NCBI lineage: Eukaryota > Metazoa > Mollusca > Cephalopoda > Sepiida > Sepiidae > Ascarosepion > Ascarosepion bandense. The sequence continues at coordinate 4,051,494 of JBBBDQ010001763.1, read as the reverse complement.
TGTGGATGAATGGTAGAAAAACTTTCAACAACAACAGTGTTAAAGTCAGTTATAGTTGCATTAAAAACATAGATAAATATATTTCACATGATAATATGATATCAAATAAATACTTGGCACACCTGAATAACACCAGTTAATCTTCTTCTTCTTCTTCTTCTATGTGCCCTGTCCTTTCAGGACGTAGGCGTTCATGGTTCTCCACGTCTCCCTATCCCTTGTGGCTCCTAGTATATTTGTTCCCGTTACTCCTGTCAACCCCCGTTCCCTCAACCACCTGATCACGCCCTGCAAATATGTTATCCGCTGCCTTCCTTTGTCTCTCTTTCCTTCTATATGGCCAGTCAGTATCAAGTTCTCCAAGCTCTCCTTCCCAGGAACTTCAGTTGACTCTTCCTGATGCTCAGTATCAATTTCTTCTTTGTTGCCATTCTTTCCAACACCTCATCATTGCTTGCATGCTCAGTCCATGACATCCATGACATCTGCAGCATCCTTCTGTAGAACCACATTTCTGCTGCTTCCAGTTTTGTCCTCATTTTTGATGATATTGTCCAGCATTCACTGCCGTATTGAAGAACTGACATCACGTAGCAGTCTAGCACTCTTTTCTTTCTTTCCAGTGAGATTTTCCTGTGTGTTAGTATTTTGCTCAGCTTCTGGAATGCATCCTTTGCCATGCCAATTCGCCTTCGGATCTCCATGTCGCACTTTCCATCTTCAGTTAGGACACTTCCTAGGTATTTAAATTTTTGTACTTGCTTGATTCTGGTATCTCTCACATTTATTTGGCATTTTGGGTTGTACCTTTTGCTGATGACCATGCGCTCAGTTTTCTTAAAGTTTTTTTTGTCACTCTCCACCGCTACCTTCTGTATGAGGTCTTGTAGTTTACTTTCCGTGTCCGCAATCAGCACTGTATCGTCTGCGTACCTTATGTTGTTCAAGTTGTGTCCTCCAACAACAAATCCTGGCATGTCATCTAGGGTCCTCAAGATATTCTCGCTGCACAGGTTGAACAAATCCGGCGAAAAGACACATCCTTGTCTTACGCCTCTTTCTATCTTTGTAAATCTACTGAGATCGTTGCCTGTCTGTATGCAGGCCATTTGCTGCCAGTAGAGATTCTTGATTACTCATGTCTTTGCCAAAAATGTCGAGACTGCTGAGCATCTCCATCAGTTCTTTGTGTCGTATCTTGTTGAATGCCTTCGCATAGTCAATGAAACATAGGTACAAATCTTTCTTCATTTGTATTGCCCTTTCGGAGAGCATCCTATTCATGAATATGGCGTTCCTTGTTCCTGTGTCTTTGACAAACCCACACTGTTCCTGCCCTATCTCTGGCCTGATTTTCAGGCCAGTTACCCTACTACAACTAATAATGTACCTTCATAAAATAATAGCAACTGTCAAAAACATAACTGATCACTGAATGGCCAATGTATGTCCAAAGTACTGTTTATAAAGCTCACATTCATTCAGATGATGATGATGATGTGAACTTTTACTTTGGATCAACTGCTAACATGTGGAAATTTTGATTTAAAAACCACATGTGGTCATTAAACAACAGTAAAACAGTAAAAGCACTGCTTTATCCATATATTTTTGGAAATTAAAAAACAATAATAAGAACCCAACTATTAAGTGGAATATTGTTGCTAAATCCAAATCTTACAATGGAAAAGGAGACAAATATAACTTATGCCTTTTAGAAAAATTTGTCATCTTAAATCATATAAGTAACCTTAATCTACTTAACATAAAAAAGCAGTTTAATGAAGACATGCTGCCATAGAAAAAAATACTTAAATTCTTAGATCCTAATTGATACAGATTCCTCTAGGCATTTACTCCTTTCTTTCTCACACTCTTACTTTCCCCTTTTCTTTCTTTCTTTCCCTCCACAAATATTACTTTTAATAATTATGACTTACACTCCTTTGATTTTATGTTGCTGTATTTTTTAATTTTGATTTTATAATTTTACTTTTAAAATTTTAATTTTTTATCTCCATGTAGTCTTTGTTTATTTTAATTTTTAAGATTTAACTCCCATGAACATCAAGAGAACTTAAATTCAAATCTACTAAATACTCAGTCTGTAATATGCACCTGATGATTGCATAATGCATGAAATTACAAGTTGTGCCATCAACGTAGGACAATATGTATATTTATTAATATATATAAATTAGCTCTGTTCATAGTACATTAAACAGTTTTATATGTATATAGGCAGAAATCCCTCTTTTATACAGATTTCATTAAAAATGTCTAACAAGACACTGCAATGCAATTAAGCTTTTTATTATATTTTTCTTGTATACATGCAAAAGATTTTTTAGTGGATAATAACTGTTCAAATGATCTTTGGATATGAGTGCTTTTGTCTAAATTATCAGCCATTATCAAGAATGTTTTAGTTTGTCGATACTTTTTTCATTGCTATAAAAACAAAATCTACATATTAACACAAACTAAAACACCCTTGATAATAGCCATTATTTTACTCAAATTTTGCACTTAATAAAAGTTACACATGCACAATTACATAATTTTCTCTAAAAATCCAAGAGAAATAACTATGCAATCACTTCACAATGAAGAAATACAGAAACTGACAAATTTTGAAAAAAGTATTTTTTCACCTAATCCAAAATGAAAAAGCGTTTAAAGTTAAAATTACTTTCAGTTGTATATTATTTGTCTATACATTTCACCAATAAAAGAAAAGAAATCACTGTATCTCTGTTCAGGTCAACCTGAGTCATCCACATAGATGTTGTTATGAGATTATATCAGAAGTTGAAAAAAACTCAAAGTATAGTAGCTGTTGATATCTGTTCAAGAATTACAGTATGGAATATCTTCCACAAGGCCTGTTATGATAGAGAGGCCAACATAGATTTATTTCTTAAACATGTCAACATCATTCAATAGAAAAACAAAGAATATTTGAGATGGTAGACAAACTGTTTAAATTTTGGCATACATTTCATATAAGTCCTTGGTTATTCAATTGATCTTTTATTCATTGATTTTTTTTAACTTTTCTACTGCTTTTAACATTATTATATTACTTTCCAGAAATCTTTTATTGAATACTGTTTTCTATTCCCATCTCTTTTAATGATGGGTCATAAGTCTTCTGTCTCATAACTATTTGTAGAGACTAAGGACAATTCCATTAATTTGACATTTTTGATATATTTTTGTCAAGGTGGACAGCAAACATCTTTGTAGAATATGAAGGGGTATTATCTTGCATGAACATACATTTTAACTTAAAGCTTATTGGTTGTGACTTGTTTATATATTTTGTCCAAGAAATTACAGTAATTCTATATATTTATCTTGATACCATCAACTTTGAATAGGCTTATAAATTTACTACCTACAATACTAGCCTAAAACATTACTCTCTATTGCTAACGTTTTCTTGCAAATTATGTTGGTTGCCATTTTCTGCGAAGAACCCAACAAGCCATGAACTCCATTCACTGTATTTCTACATTATTGTAAAGGAATCAGTTTTCCTTTACTTCTTCACTCAACTTATACATTACTGATGTTTAAAGGTGTTAGCTTATTTACTTTTATGTCTATTCTTCATATTCTGCATCTTTTTTTCTTGTTTACATTTACAACACCACTTTTAAATATTTTCATAGTGATCAATCCATTTTTCTTATGTTTTATCTGTTAAATTTTTCTCAGACCACATTTTGTGACATCTTTAAAGCCATTTTTTTCCTTTGATATCTTGCCAATATTTTCAACTTCCTTTTTCAGAATTTCCAAAGTTGCTAACTCTAAAATATATTTAATTCTCTTTTGGAGTTATATGTTCATGGAAAACTTTATATCTGAAATTAAAAATACATATCAATAACTGTAGTATTATATATCAGGGGTTATACTATTTTTCCATGATAAATAATTTTGTGTAATATAAAATTAATTAATAATAATTTTCACTATCTTCTTTGTACTTGTATTTTTTTGTATTTAACATTTCTTCATTTCTTAAAATAATTATTACAAGGAATATTATTTAGGAATTAGAGAAAATGCTTGTTGTTTACTGAAAAAAGACAGAAGTAAAAGCAATGAATTTACTACCCTTTTTAGCAGGGAGCATCAGAGACAGAACATAATAGTGAGTGGGTGAAAGAGAGATAGTCACTGAAAAGCAGAAAATATTTTGCTTGTGTTAGATAAGAATGTGGCTTTAGCCTTCCCTATTTTATTATTCCCTTCAAGCTGGGTGCATGAAAAAAGAGAGACAGGATAATAAAGGTGGAGGAACAGAGAGAAAGCCACCAAAAAGCAGACATTCTTTTGCTTGCATTCCAGCCACAATAAGCCAGAAAGCACTACTGGAGTGATAATTTTTTTATTGTGTGCAGCTGAAATCAAAGACTTGCCTATTCAAATGACTTATAGTTGGATAGATTTAGATGAACAATTTGTATTATTTGATTCTGAAGAGTATATAGGGAACATCTGATGACTTTAGTATCAGATTAAAAGTTTTTTTTTTATTACTAACATTTAATAAATCTTAACGCATGGAGAATACTCATGACTTCTTCTTAAGATCCAGATTCAGTCATGTAACCATTACCCAGAAAATATTTGACCAGTTCTTATGTGGAGTGAAAAGAAGTAATCAGTGAAGTCATTTTTTGTGATTTAAAAGTAAGATTTCATCCATTTCAATTCCTTAAGATTTAATTTTAAATGTTCAAAATTATTTTCTAAAATTATCTAATAAAATGTTTTGATAATATTGTCTAATAAAATATTTCATTAAAAATGTTAAATTTTGTTAAAGGACATTTTAAAAATATTCACTGCAATACCTAATTTTAAAAGTAAATTAAAAGTATTTAAATTCAAATCTCATGTATTAATGTTGGTGCTATTTTAAAGATGAATGGTTGAACTTCATCTTAAAAGCACATTTGGGTTATTAAATCAATTTAACTTAAAACAATAGGTTGCATAATGGACTTGTATGACCTGGTTCCTAAGTCACCCTTTGCCATTGATATATATTATACACACACACACACACAAACTATGCAAAACAGACTTTGTGTTGCTTAATATATCATGCCACCAAATAAGTTATTGCAAATTTTTCTAATAAAAAAAAGATATAACTTGAAATTACATGACATATTTATCACATAACAATTAGTATATCCTGAAAATGTTATTAACATCAATAACCAATTTTATGGTGCACATTAGCATAATAAAGTATGGCAGTGTATATTCAAGGATTCATGTTTATGCCTATACAAATATAATCAGTATGATGTGTTTAAAATAATAATAGACCAATCTCTATAGGACATCACACAACATTTCAACAAACCAGTAAGATTACTGATTAAGTATTTTGCTGAATGTATTAACATAAATACAGATACTATCATATATACTTATATATCCATATATAGATATCATTATAACAAGCATATGGTTGCAAAGGAAATAATAAACAAGGATTAAAATTTCAACAGCATGCATTGATACATTTTCAGAATATATACATAGTTGTGTGAAAAGGTGACAAAATTGTTGATATGTGCTTCTTTAGTTTTCCTTACACCTATTTCTTGTCTTAGGTAAGGAAAGAAATAGGTGTAAGGGTGTTTTCAGCAAGATCAGAAGTTGCCTGACTTGTTGGGTTTGTTGGTCAAGGTCATGATTTGTGTCTGGAGTGAGGCCTGGAGCAGATTAGTGAAGCTAAGTGGGAGTGTCATTGATAGGGTTGAAATTGACACTGATGAGATGTTGATTGTCTGGCAGCAGTTGGCTAAAATGTTGAAGCTGGACTGTTTGTTCCTAACGGATTGATTCATGGTAAGGCCAGTAAGGTGCATTGGCAGGTTGATTGACCAAGGTTACAGTGGTGACAATGAAGGAGTGGATAGTGAATCTTGATGGAGTAAAATATCTCTGTTGGTAGACAAATGAAAACAGGGTCACTGTGGTGACAACGAGGGTGGACTGGAGTAGATAGTGAAGCTACAAATCCAACTTTGCCAATACAAAGGATATACAGGCAGGTTGGTTGCAAAATGCTTCTGTTGGATTCTGGTCAAATGAGAGAAATAATGAAAACAGGGCTGTAATCGTAACAACAAGAGAGGCCTATAGATCATGGTGATGAGAACAAGTGAGGCCTAGAGTGCATTAGTTAAGCTTGATCAAGTGGAAACATATGTTGGAATCTCACTTCCATTACATTTGATTGATAGAGTTTATGATGGCACTGAGTATGAAGAGTCAGGTGACATTAACAAAGTTTGGGTGAGGTGATGGTGGTGATAAGAGAAGCAATGATGGTGGTGATGACAACCACACTGATTTCAATAGAAAGCCTCTTGGCTTGCTAGTGTGCCAGTCATTTATGAGGTGCTTTCTTTTAAGCAAACCTCGTTACTTCCAGTATCATTTTTTTGTGGTGGGAATGTTTGTAATTTACTATTGCATTTTACATTTTTGTGGGATTGTTTTGTGAACTGGATGTGATGCTTGAAGCCTCAACACAGAAAATGATGGTTATTATTTTCTGTTTTGCTTTCTTAGCACCCACATCTGGTGAATCAGAAAGAAATTTAATTGGAGTGAAGTATACCAATATTTACATCATGGGAGTTTTTTGTTTTTTGTTTTTTTTTACAAGTGAATCTTAAAATGTAGATTGTGTAATAGTCTTCTAAATTAGTGTCACTTTTTTGTTTTAAGAATCAATATTTCAAATCCTTCACCTGAATTTAGACAAAGGTAAATTTACAATTATCTCACCCAACAAGCAAGATTAATGAATGTGCGTGTGTCTGTGCAAGAATTAATGTGAACTAAAGACAATAAAAATATGAAAAGGTTTAGTCTAAATTCAAAATAATATGAATTTACAAATAATAAGAAATTAGACTGACCACATCATTTTCTCTGCACGAAATCTTTTAAATTTAAGATTATTTTCTATAGGTATTTTTTAATCAAAATGTATTTCTGAGTGATTAGAAAAACAAAATGAACCAATTAATATTAATATAAAAATCTATAACAGATTTCAGACAAAATCATTAAACACTTACTTATTCGATTATAATCTACATTTCAATGTAATTTCTGAATAAGAAATAAGAATGTTAACTAATATTCAAATGAAAAATATGGATGTATTTCACTATCAAAGAAAAAATATTTTCTAGGACATTGCAGAAATGATTTTTTTCCTGTAAATAACAATTAGCGTATAACAATTCTGTGAAAGGTATTTTTCTATATGTAAAAAATCTGAGTGAGTAAGTTATAGGAGTCTTTAAAACAATTTTTAATTTGATAAAGTCTTTTGTGCTGGAAACTAGTAGCAAAAAAATCAATTTTGTGCTCATTAGTTTGTGGTGTACTATCACTCACCTTAAATTCAGGCTCCTGAATAGTATTTAAAAAAGTTAAATTAAACTGTATCATCATTAATACAAAATGTTATGCCAGTTGGTATTACTTGTTTAAAAAGCAAAACCACAACTTCAAAAATACAATATGGCTTTACTCTGACATATTGAGACAAATATAAATTAACATACAATATACTGATTTATATTCACAATTAAAAATCTATAGAAATGTTATATTAAAGCAAAAACAATGCCAGCCAGATTTAAGCCATAAAGTTTTTTGAAAATAATTTTTTTAAAATAATATCTAAGTTATATTCGGTTTACTTTGAAAACTTAGGATTATTCAATGCTCAAATGACACAAATATGTAGTACAAAATAATCAAAAATTTCAAAATATACTTTATATATTTATTCTAGGTCTGTTCAGATAGTAAATGTTTTATTCCTAAATACAAATGAAATTCACAGGATTAGATTAAAAAGAATTTTAAATTTACTGTTATGAATGTCTAATTTAATGTGCTCATTACTATAAAGTGAAAGGGTGAAAAAAAAAAACAAATATAGTAACTTGCAGCTTTAAAGTTCATTAATTTGAAAAGAATTTATTCATCTATGACACCTTAATAATAAATAGTTTATTGTTTAATAAACAAGGTGCAGTAAGTTATTCTTTTACCATCCATAACTTGCCAACAAACACAAATACATAAAATTAATGCTTATATAATTAAAGTTTTATTCAAGAATTAAAAAGGTAAAATTTATATTTGCATTATGAAATTCTAAATATTATGTATAATGTTTATAACTTGATTAGACTGGCACAATCCAAGAAATAATATATTATTGCCAAAATTTTATCTAACATTTAATTTTAAACAAGCACCAATTTGTCATCATTTTGGGAACAATTTGTTTATTTTTTTTTATCAATAAGGTAAAACTAGTAAGTATATTGGGGTTACAAGAATAAAATAAATTACTTCCAGAGGTAAGATCTATAAACATCTTGCTAATTGTGTGGTAATATTTTGCATAAATGTAACTTTTTTAATTTAATTTTTTTTTAAATCAGAACTAGACATTGTGATTAGTATAAAATCAGCATTAAAATAAATTAAAATTCAATTTCTTAAATGATACTGTTATAAGTAAAACTCAGGCATTCATATGCTTAATGCAAATCAAATTTTGTCTCATTAATATAGATTTTGTTGAAATAAAATTCATTTTCCTGATGAAGTGAAACATGTCAAAAGAGAAGTTTTCTAAATTGTATTATATATTTAAGCTACTGTTGGATTTTCTGTTGGATTGACACTGTCAACATAGAAAACACATAAATAAACCTACATTTAATCTGAAATATAATCTCTGGCCATTCATATAAAAACAGAGAATTTTTACTAAACTGTATTGCTAAATATGTCCAATATTATCTTGTTTCCTCTGCTAAAGAACTGAGAAATGAAATAAATTTTCAAAAAGCAAAAGTAATTAAAATCTCTCAAGAAAATATCCTCACAAACTCAGAAGCTGAGAACCTATAACAAGAAATCTCAAGAATAAATACTGAACAAATCAATAGACTTCATAAAAAATTAAAATCTCTCTGTACAAATACCAAATGGAAAGACATAGGATGATCAGATTTCACCAAGTGTAAAACTTTCTATGACAGAACAAAAAGAATAAAAGTTTAAGACTTAAATTAGAAACTAGAATATAGAAAAAGGAAGATACCATATACACCAAAATAAAATTTTAAAAAAGCCAAACAATGATTTCAACAAAATTTTATACCTGGATCATAACCACTGCTTTAAAAACAACTGTAAATGAGAGCATTAAACACAGGAATGCAATAAAATGATGAGGCATCACAAAAGTTCACATACGAAGTGTATGATTCAAGACATTCTACTTGAAATGACCCTTCCACAGAAGTAGCACGATACATACAAGTATATTTGTTCATATATAAATTAGGCAAGTCTCATTGTAATATCACTACACCTTCCAGAAACAAAGAAAGTTTATATCCCTCATGGATCTTGACTTTCTATATGCTGTTTCATTTTCATTCATTTTATGATCCTTTTATCTATTTATTATTTAGATCTGTCTTGTCTATTATTTTGATCTTGGTATTGTTCTTCAGGATGTGCGTGGGTGGTGCAGTGGATATCGGCTTGAAACAAGAAAGTGGGTAGCTGAGTTCAAATTCCAGTTGAATTCCTTGCATTCACTTACACGCAAATACCCTTGGGAAAGGTATTAATCCATCTCTTCCCTCCAGTTATGGATTAAATAATAGGACAAATTGGGTTCTATAGCCTTGGTCGGTAACCAGTCTGCCGCAGAAAGTAATGGCAACCTACTGCAGGATAATCTTCTGCCCAGTCAGTCATGTCTCTTTTGAGACATAATCACCCAAGCATGTATCACATATGGCACTTAACTGACTGATTGTTCTTCATGTCCATATCCTTCAGGCTCTCTCTGTTTTCCACTGACTCCTTGTCACTTGTTACATTTTCTTGGTTTAAAGGCTCCTGGCTAGGATTTCTTATAACCTCTTTTTCTATTCAAATTCTTGTTTAATCAGCATAGGAAATAACACACTTCTAATTTATTTTTTTTATACTGATGCTATAGTTTGTTTCTTCTGTATTAAAAAATTGAACCCTTTCAAGAATCAATTCAGTGTTTTGCTTGTATCACATTTTCTCCTTAACAGAAAAAGACATTTACACTTTTTGTTTTTTTAACAAGACTGCCACTGGTGCACAGGGGGTTACAGTGAGAGATAAAAACAAGGTACAGGGGAAGTTTAAGAAAACATAAGAGAGGGATAGAAATCAAGTAGATAAAAGATGGCAATTGACGTTGCATTTAAACTTTTAGAGATTGTAGCTATCAGGGAAGCAAGCAAATGGGATGATTCCACAAAAAAAGAAACTATTAAAGTATAAGCAGTTACAATTGACTATTTTGATGGTAAAAAGGTGGTGCCTAGATGCCAATCTAGTAGCACAAATAAATATATGTGGTCAAGGAACTAGGGAAAAAAGCTCATTAGAGCAGTTGCCTTGAAATACTTATAGAAAAGACAGGGAGAAGCCACATCACATTAGTAAGAAAGTGACTGAAAGTGAGCTGCTAAGTCAGGATCAATTATATTTCAAATCCTCCTTCAAATTTTGTCAAGAACCTCAAGAGTAATAGCAGGAGCACCCAACCAATGTTCCTAGCAGTAGATGCAGCTATGGATTCAATGTAGTCATTCTATTTGAGGTCATTTGAGAGTGTGTTACTCTCTAGGAAATTAACATCATCTATTCTGATGGTAGGCAAGAAATTTTCTCTATGATGGTTAAAGGAGAGCAGCTTCATTTTGGAGGCATTAAAATTTATGAGTTATTTCCTACTCCATTCAATAACAGATTCTAGGTCCTTTTGAAGGTCACCAGCCAGGTTTATTTTGTCAGCTTTGACAGATTTCTTATTGAGACAGGAGTAAATGGTGGTGCCATCTGCTTTGATGACTACTTGGGAATTTATTAAATCAGGAAGATCATTAAAAAAGATCAGAAAAAAGCGTAGGACCTAGGACCTTGAGAGATGCCTACATTCATATGAAAGGCCCTTGAAGTTTGCCCATTTAAAACAACTTTCATTTCATGATTTGATAGGAATGATTGGATTAAATCAAACAATCATCCAGAAATACCATAACTCTGGAGCTTGCACAGAAGGTCAGTGTTTCAAATCCTGTCAAATGCTTTCAAGATATCAAGAGCAACACTTCAAACTTCACCATTCTTATCAAGAGCCTGATATATATATATATTCAGTGATGATCATTAGCATATAAGCAATAGACCAGTGAAGTGGAGGCAGTACTGTTTTTCAGAGAGAAAGTTGGGAGATGTGAGATGCCTAACTATTTCAGCACTGATAATAGCCTCAAATACCTTGCCAAAAAAAGGTAAGATAGGGAGATAATTAGAGGAGTCTCAGGGTTCCCAGAGTTCTTAAAAACAGGAACTACAGAAGAGGACTTCCAATAAGCAGGAAAGCTTGAAGCAGTGAGGTAATATTTATAGAGTTGCTCAGGGACACATTTTTTAGAACGATGACTAGGATTCCACTTTGAACACAGCTTTCTCATTGACATATGTTCATGCAAAATGATGAATATACTGCCTTCTGATATGTTCAACTACTCTGCTATCTCATGCAACTTCAATTTACAATTGACCAAAACAAGTTTGTGGATGTTTTTAGAGTTTTCCAAAAAACTATCGATTTTAGCTGACCTGAGCGTTCAATATCATTTGTGTCTGTATGACCGTATTTAAAGTCAGCATACCACCTTTTAACCATTGTGCCCAAAGACGCAGAGTCTGAATAACATTTATCAAGCCATTGCTTTGCTTTATTTTTCACCATCAAAAGTAATGCTTTATCAACACACAAAATTCAGATTTTTCCATTGTTTTGAAAATTTACAACAGTAGCTTCACTGAAATAAATGTAGTTTGTAAACTAATAATTTTTGCCACATGCCATTTGAAGGTTAGTACTTCATAAAAATCACATTAATTTTTTATTAGTAAGGTCATCTATATGTCAGACTTATTGAGTGATGTGTTATTCTATCAAAAATTCTTTATTTCTGCACATTTTAGTTTTAATTTTTTGTGTAGCTGTGATTCCACAATGAACATTATTTTTTTTATACATCTTTTCTCAAATTTTGGTAAGTACTAGTAAGTCTCCATTGCATGTGATACCATTTTCCATGGTTAACTTATTTATATCTTATTTGTAAGGCCTTTCAACTTTAGAACATTTACTTCACATGTTCATTTTTATTCTTGAGGCAATTTTACTTAGTATTAGAGTGTGAAGTTATGAGGCAAGTCAATTTATTATTAGTTTGATCAACTAGATTTTGTAAAAATATTACTTTTTGCTTAAAATATAATGAAAAATACATTTTTTCCCAAGTCAGGTATGGCCTATACCCTACTGATGAAAAATGTATTTTTCATTATATTGTTAAGTAAAATAGGGAGAATAGTTTACAAATATTTAAGTGATACTTTTACTCATTACAATTATTTTTGACAATTTTATTAACTGTTGATACCAAAATATGTCATTGTACCAACACAGCTTTAATTATATTCAACCAAAAATTTATTAAAAGAAAAGTAAACTAGAAAAAACTGATAAAGATTTTATTTTTGTTAGTTTATCTTTATATTTTTTTCTTTTTGCTACTAATGTTATAAAACATTTCTGATATTTCCAAACTTCATGAAAACCCTACTCTTAGTTTTAAAATTACCAAAAAATCAAATTTTAATGACAATTTAAGCACATTAATTATTTTTTAAATGTTATTCTATTAGAAAACTTTGTGGAAATATTTTTCAAGTCAGTTACAACATGTTTAATTTATTCCAATGTATCCAAATGATTTCTTTAATGACAACAAATTTATTAAGCAGTCAAACATCTTGGATTCAGAATTTTATTTTTAATTTTTGGTCTTCCATAGAACAATACAAATGAAAAACATTAAACAGTTGCAAAATGAAAAATAAAAAATAAAATAATTTTTTTTTAAAATGTTCCCTTGAAAATAACACTGAAAATTGTTCAAATTTCAAACACATCTTTATTTTAAGTTTTAAATGTAAAAATACATGTCAATTTTTTACAAACAATTATGTACACATTTTTTTCCTGTGAAAACAAAAAATATACAGTATATTTTATTGGTATTGGATATCAGTAACTCTCAACAAAGAATAATTTTTGAGTTTTCTTGAATTCTTTTTCCAAAGTTTTAAACCATAGTTTCAACATTTCCACAGTTGATATTAAACATTTGTTTTAATGATATAACATCTTCAAGGATTTAACTTTATAAAAATGTAAAAATTAGAAATATCATATTCACTAGTATGGATTAGACATGTGTTAAGTCAAGGGAGAGTATAACTGACCTGAAAAAAATAAACTTTCATGAAAAAAAAAAAAAATAGATTCTGAAGTACACACACACACACACACACACACACACACATAGGGTGTGAGGGATAAATTGTCTATAACACTGACATCTCATTTAAACATATATATTTACCAAAGTTAAACAAAAATATCTTGAAATACTAAAGAGTAAATTTATACAATAAAATTGTAATTGGCTTCAACCACGGCTTCCTGACGACTTGGGAATATGCTGCATTTCTTCTGGACAATCTTCTTGTTGAAGTTGGTGAATGCTGTCATAATCCTTGCCTTCAGTTCATCTTTGATGTTACAAGGAGTTTTGTTGGTCTCTTGTTGCATATAATAATCAAGGTATTATAGTCTGGGGAATTACGTGACCAGATGTAAGGGGTGATGTGGTTGCAGAAATTGTATGACAGCCATGACTGGGTTCTCCAACTTAGTGCAGAGTCCTGTTGCTAGACAGGGTCTTCCAGCAGCCACCCTCTTGAACTGAAAGTACCTGAGAGTTCTTTTCTTAACAGAATGAGCAGAGTGAGTTTTCCAAGCTGCCATACCTTCATAATCACCATCAGACTCATCCAAATCTTTTCAAATCCTTTGCACTGCCCTCAGATTGACATCAAAACACTCTGAAATGCTTGTATTAGAGCTTTCAGCATGTTTTCAAATTTCTAGCAGAATAAATTGTGTCACTGTGCTCTTTTTCTTACAGATGGTGCCTAACTAAGCTTACTATATTGTGTAGTTGACAAAATTAAAAATATGAAATGGAGACAATTTACCTATCGCATTGTGTATATCTAAACTTATTTATAAATGAAACTTTGTCTGCGTGTGTGTGTATCCATTACCTATAGTCTCTGAAATGGCTGAACCGATTTTCTTGAAAATTTACACAGTCTGTGAGTGTTTTTAGCTAGGTTTTGGGTTGAGGTACCCCCAATAAATTTCGAAAATCGATAATCGAAAAAATCAGGTTATAGAAGGAGTGGTTCGATTTTAATCAAATTTGATACTCTCATAGACGAAGACATAAGAAATGATATTCAGAAGTTTCAAGGTTGTAGCTCTTATAATAGTGCAGAAAATCAATTATATATATATATATATATATATATATATAAATAAATCGATATCAGGAAATCAAAATTTGACTTACATCCATTTATTTTTCTTTCAGTCTACGGTTTTGCTTTAACTGGAAACTTTTTAGTCTTTCGTGCCAACGTCCAAAGAGTCTGAGCTCCAGGACCATCGATTAGTTTTAAAGCTTTCATTACACCCGAGCAAAGCTGGGCTATACTGCTAGTATATATATATATATTGCACTGTATATATATATATATATATATATATATATATATATATATATATTGTCCTACATCACTGGCATGCTATGGAGTTTCATATGTTATACAATCATCAGGTACATATTTCAAACTTTGAGAGTTTGAAATATGCACCAGATGATTGCATATGTATGGAACTCTGATGCATGCCATCGACATAAGACAATATATATATTTATTTATATATAATATAGCTCTGTTCATACATTGAGCGTTGTTTTATTAACATCTGAATAATAATACTATACATATTTATTAATTCACGTCTATATATATATATAATATTCATTAAAAAAGTAACCAAAAAGTCACATTTAAGTTTTTATTTTGTTTTCAAACATGATTCTTTTTAAGACTTTGCATGTGTCGATGTCCCAGTAATTATTGCTTTCAGTTAATCTATTAACCATTTCCAAGGATTCTGTATTGTAAATGATGTATTAGTTACAGAATATATTGGAAATACCTACATGTATTTGCTTATTGCATTTTTGCAAACATAAATATTAATGAATGTGATTTCTTGCATCATCAAAAATTTTAATAAATGACAATTTGTTTTCTTTTTAAAAAAAGCATTGACTAACCATAACTCAGTGGGTGTGTATGCATGTGAGTACAACTTAAACAATGAAAAGCCAATCAGTAGAATATGAAGAAACTAAAAAAGTTAAGCTGTAAAAAAAGATATATATTTATCTTAGTGAATTTGACATTATTCTAAGAAAGTATGAGGGCAACTGATTTTGTAAAAATGAAACAAGAAAATGAGCAGCAGCAGTAATAATAACAAAAACAGGAAGGAGAAAACCAGACTAAAATTTTGGCATAACAAAAAAGTGCCTTCATATGAAAGGCTATATTACGAAAGGAGGCAAAAATACAGGAAGATAAGCACATAAGTCGGAAATGAGAAATCATTGTAAACAAGGAGATAATATAGGGTCTTTTCATATCAGCACAGGAAACACAAAAATAATGACAGAAAAAAAAAGGTTGGTTTATGTAAATAAATATTTTCAAATTTCAATATCAAAGTATATATGTGAAGGGAAGATGTATGCTTGAGTGTATAAAACCATTACAACTAAAGTGTGCATAAATTTTGTTTTTTAAAGGATTTATAAGAACAACACATGAAATTATATATATTTAAACAAGTTGTATTTAATTACATTCAACTAAAAAGGTCTGTTAAATTTCTTTCTCAAAAAAAAAAAAAATGTTGTTATATATCTGGACTAAAATTGTGGATAAACTGCTCAAAATTCATGTTAGTGTTATTTTTGTTTGAGAACACTTGACAACATTAGAAAAGTGTATATAAATATTTTTATATCTATTACTAGCAGTATAGCCCAGTGTTGCTCAGGTGTAATGAAAGCTTTAAAACTAATCCATGGTCCTGGAGCTCAGACTCTTTGGACATTGGCACGAAAGACTAAAAAGCAATAGTTGTTTCCAGTTAAAATGAAACCGTAGACTGAAAGAAAAATGAATGGATGTAAGTCAAATTTTGAAGTTTGGTGAGAATCGGATAAAAATTGTGGATTTGTATAAAGGACATACAGACAGATAAACAGACACACACACAAACATCTTGCCTTTTTTATATTGTCGATTTTCTGCACTATTGTAAGAACTGCAACCTTGAAACTTCTGAATATTGTTTATTATGTCTTTGTCTATGAGTGTATCAAATTTGATTAAAATCGGACCACTCCTTCTATTACACGATTTTTTCAATTATCGATTTTTGATATTTATCAGGGGTGCTTCAACACAGAACCTAGCTAAGAACACTCACAGACACTTATAGTACAACTGTGTAAATTTTCAAGAAAATTGGTTCAGCTGTTTCAGAGTCTATAGGTAACAGACACACACACACACATTCCATTTATAAAATAAGTTTAGATAATTATTTTATATGCATATATCTGGTGTTGTCAAATTCATTTGAATTTTTAAAAAATCTTGTTTAAATAAATTCTTTCTACCTAAATATTTTTATTGATCTCCAAATAAGATGTTGTGGATCAAAATCAAAATTATGGATAAACTGTCCAAAGTTCATGCTTTATTCTGCTTTTGTTCAGGTACTTTTGGTCAACTCAGTTATTATCAAAAACTAGATGTCATCCATATAGTAGACAAAATTTCTTTAATTACTTCTTGGCATTTTTTTAAATACTAGAATCCAAATTAATCCAAGCATATATGTATCATGAGTTGCATAATTTTTTTTTTAACATCAAGATGATTGCTTGTGTTATTTTTTTCTAAAATTTTCAAATCTAATTTTGTTTGTCAATAACATGGTTGGAGAAATTATTGTCGATAAGTGTTTGTTTTATGTTGCTAAATTCTTTATAAAATAAGGTGTGTGATGGAGAAATTATTTTTGCTCAATATTTTTTATAACAGCTATTTTATATCTGTGAGGACAGTTCCCCTGGGAACAAATTGCAAAGAAAATTATGAGTTGCTACAAGTTACTTAAAACTTCCTTTGACTAGAAAGCTCTGCCTTTCTATATTGATGCAAAAGTTTCTAAAACCATCTTTTGTGCAATGTCTCAAATGTTCTGATGTTGGCAAGTGAGTGAAATGGCATGTAGAAAAGTATACAACAAAAGCATGCAATAAATGGTGTATTGTAAAGTTATTGGCCAGACTCATATCCAAAAATCTTTATTTTAATGATCTAATTCTAATTAATTTTTTGAAGAGCTAAAGAAACATTAGAAACAATAACAAGTCTGTTGAACTGCTTTAGCATATATGTTTCAGGGCTCTAGGTTATTTTTTTTGCTATATGTTTCTCTAAAGCTCTTTATGAACATACATCTATGCTATGCATATTTTTTATGGTCAGTAATGAACTTCATATCTATAACTTAAACAGAATAATTACACATGTGCATACAAGTATAAAAAGAATTTATAAAATCACATATACATGTTTTTCAAAGAAAGCAATGTCATATTTTGAAATAGAAGTTTTGATTTTTTTAATTATCCATTTATTCTTATATTTTTTGTTGTTTATTATATTCTTTTATATTATTATCCATTTGTAATCCTTGATTATTAAAATACATATTTGCTTATTTTTAAAAATAAATTATGGTATCCATTAACTGATTTACTTTTATTTTTGAAAATAAGTATTATGTAGCAAGTTTAATTTTATTAAAGTTTAATTTTATCAAACAGTTGAATGATATCGAGTTCCTTGCATTACTACATTGTGTATGGATGAATGTCTCTGCAAGCGCTTCTGGTGAACAACCCTGAGACCCTGCTATGCTGTAGTCTGCACCAGTTCCCTTCCCACATGTTTCATTTGATGACCAACAGCTACTACTACTCTAGGCCACTCTTACCAATAGCTCAAAAAACATGACCATAAACAATGGTCAGCTAAACAAAAAAAACAAAAAAACACCTAAACCCTCAATATTTATTTCACTAACAAGCATGGTATTTGTATCAACTTTTGCAGTGTGAAATCATTCCTTATTGAAAAGTTCAGACTTTCTAGCTCTCTGTGAAACTAACCTTAACTCTGCAATTCCCTCCTCTGATTTCTCCATTCTTGGTTACTTTCCTCTCTTTAGGAAGGACTCTAATATCCACATACATGGCCTGAGAGTTTCATGTCTACAAACATCTCCCTCTGGCTAGGGAAATCTCTCTTGAATCTCCAATACCATACTTACATGTGTCTCTATTAAATTCAGCCAACTGTAACTTCTTTCTCTATCACTTCCTTTCCTTTCCTCTCATGACTGTTACATGCTCAATAGTATTTCTGACAATAAAGACAAATCTATTTCCCTACATCTGTTTGCAAAAGTATTTGTGTTTGGTAACTTTAATGGCCATCATGGCAACTGTCACTAATGGCCATCATGGCACTGCCACTAATCTTGCTGGCATCCAAACCCTGATTTTCTGAATGACTTAATCTCTCATGCAAGTGGTGGATTTCCCCATGCATTTCCCTAGTAACCTTGAAGGCAACACTTCTCTTCTAGATCTCTTCTTTACTTCAATTGATATGCTATGTAGCTCTGATCTCTTGGCAACTCTGATCATGCAGTGTTATCTGTAAACATAAAAGGAAACAACGTATAGCATATCACAAGTTTGCTTCTAGAGATTACTGGCAGCTGTACAAGTGTGTGATGAACAACAGCAAATCCTCAATCCCTCCTATATTTAATCAATTTGAAGTCCTCACATCCACATCAGACAAGGTTGAATGCTTTGCTTTCAAATTCTGTTCTAATTCCACACTTGACTCATCTGGAGTACTAACACCTGATTTCCCATCTAGAACAGAGGCTCAACTGAATCATATATGCATAGCACTGTCTCTGGTTTTGGACATTTTTTCTAAATTAGACTCTCATAAGTCAAGGAGAAGTGATGAAATCCCAGTCACCATTGTAAAGAAATATATCCCTGAGTTGGCTCCAGTCCTCTCCAAACTTTAAAACTATTGCCTTTCTGCTTCCTGCTTGTTAGAAGTTCTCATCTGTAGTTCTTATTTTTAAGAACTCTGGTGAACCATCTACTGCCCTATTAGTCACTTACTGCTTTTTAGCAAAGTATCTGAGGCTCTAATCAATGCTGCATCAATGTTAAGCATCTGACCTCCCACAACTTACTCTCTGACAAACAATATGTCTTCTACTTTGCCAGGACTACTGCTGATGTGCTAATGGCTGTCACTAAATATATATCTATAATGGCTTTCACTGAATATATATATATATACATATATATATATATATATATATATATATATATATATATATACCAGGCTCTTGATTATAATAGTGAAGCTCAAGCTGTTGTTCTAGATATTTGAAAAGCATTTGACAGGGTTTGGTATGCTGGCCTCCTGCACAAACTCCAGAACTACAGTATTTCTGGGTGATTGTTTGATGCAATCCCTTCATTCCTATGAGCTAAGAGAAAAAAACAAAGTCTTTTTGGATTTAAATATATTTGAATATTTCAAATGAATGGCAAAATTTGGATATCAGTATTATAAATTTGCATAACATTATGCAAATGACAGGATAGTAAATAATAGAAAGGAGAATATTATTGATCCTTCCCATGAAAACTTTCATCACCAACAAAAATCTTAATATCTTTGTCAAAAAATATTAATTAAATCTTTAAAAGTGACATGATTTTCTTAAAAAAAAAAACTTAATCTAAATTTAATTAAATAGCTACAATGTCTAAATTGGCAAAAGATAATCAATAATGGCCATCATATGATTGACAAAAAACTCTTCCAATGAATTCCATTATAAGTATCATATTAGTTCTGTAATTTACAAATTCAGATATTAGTGCAGTGTAAACAGAAGAGGTCAAAGATTAGGAGCACAGATACTAGCCAATATTCACAAGGGAAAGGTGTGTTAATGTTTCAGATTTAGCGATAGTTGAATATTTGATGAAAAACCAACTTAATCATATTAATACCGTTGAACATGTCTTTATTAGAGTCAAAATTGTAAAATTGCCTGCTGTTACTGGTAAATTAAAGAAGGAGATTCAGGTTTGTCGGGAGTTTTTTTGCAGTTTTTATTTAATTTTGACAATATACTCTTTAGATGCTATTTGTCTGTTATTAATGAGTGTGGCTATACTACTTCACAAATTAATCATCAAAAAGAGTTGCAATTTCTAATACATAAATGATTTGGCAACCTCATTCTTCAGATAAATTTGGCACATTAAAGACTAGGCTTAATGATTTGGTTCATGTATGTGCTGCTACAAGTTCATCATGTTGAACTTAAATGGTGGTGCAAACATTTTCATATGATCAATTCATTACATCATAATAAATCTGATTATAACTAAACCAGATAAGGATGTTGGGGTGGCAGTTATTAATTATAATGGTTATATCAACAAGATGAAAGTGATTTTGGGTGATGAGGACAAATTTATAAGGTTGGGACTGAAAAAAATGCAAAATAGGTCAATTGACACTATTTACATTACTTGGACTCTTGTTCCCATTTTCACTGCCATGTTTACAAGGTTTCAGCCGTTGTACACTCCGACTTTCTTCAGGTGAGAGGAATTTTTAACCCTTTATTACAATTACTGAGGTATATCATTCTCATTCCATGTGTAATGCTACTTCTGGTAGCCATGTAATTATCTCCCTTTAACTTAATTCTTTAAGTTATTTTTATTCACCACTGCTTTAGCCCGGTATTGAACTGACAACTCTTTAGGTCAAGTCACTGGAACTAACCAACATCTATATCCACTGGGCCATGTGCCATTGAGGACATCAGCATATGAATTTCTGGAACTAATAAACTTAATGTCTCAGTAACCATTCTTTACCAGAGTTCATATTGCAATCTTTGATCCTTATGATTTTCTTTAGCACTCAATATTACTGGTTTCCATATTGTATTCATTTCTATGCTTGGCTGACTTAAATTTTTGTAGCCTAGCATATGCACTGATACCTTAACTTTACAGCTTCCAGTGGTGTTCTCTATCTATTATTTCAACTTCATCCCAAAGAAGACAATAATCCTCTTTCTCCCTCCATATGTGGTCTTCTATGGCTGATTTGTCCTTTAGAGCCAACAATGGCAAATATATTTATTGAGTTTTTGAAGCCAGATATATTAGTTCATATTGAAAGACCCAGGTATTATGTTTGATATATATGTGGATACTTTATGTTTGAAAACAAGGTTGAGGTTTGGGTTTTCCATCAGGTACTTAATACATTGTATTTCACAAGCAAAAAAGAGAATAATGATGTTCTTCCTTTTCTCAATGTCATCATACACAGATCAAATAGAATATTTCTTACATTGGTGTACAGGAAACCAACCTTTATGGGTTTATATACCTGGTGAAATTCCTGTTCTAAACAGCTGAAAATTAATTTGATTAAAATTTTGGTTCATTGGACCTTGGCCATATGCTTGGAAATCAAATTAGATTCTAAAATTGCATATATTAGAAAGGTTTTGAGCAAGAATGTTGGTTGTTTTGGTTTGTTTGGTTAGCAGCATATCAACCTCTATTGGATTTTTAATGTCAAAATCTAAATATTTTGTATGCAAAAATTTTTTAGATAATGGTTTTAGTAATGCAAGCCCTACTAATTAAGGGAATTAGTTATAGTTGAAGGGAGAGTAGGTGGATTCATACCCTTTCTCAAGAGTATTTGCATATAAGTGAATATAACAAAACCAACTGGCATTAAAACTCAGCACTCTGATTAACAATTTTGAATCATTAACCATTACACGACCGACACATCAAAAGCTTACAGCATCTAGTATTCTCAAGCAGTTACTTATCTAGATACTGACCAGGCTTAACATTGCTTAACTTCAGTGATCATGTAGGAATCAGTGTTTCAACTTGGTGTGTCCATAGCCCTGGGTTAGAATGCATATTAAATACTGTGGGGATCAGAATTTAAAAAAAAATTAGCCTAGACTGATATCCAGAAATTGCCTATCTATGTGTGCTTACTCTGGTTTGTGAGTGCAAGATTTGCTAAACAAATCTCAGTCGGTTTAAAAAGCTATTATTTTTCTGCCAATTCATGTATTTGGTATCCAATCTATAATGAGAGTGATCCAGAATATTGTTTTGCTTACCCATCATTTCAGTTCTGTAATTTACAGACTCGGATGTAAGTGAAATACTGACTATGTAGACAGAACATGTCAATGACTGGAGGCACAGATCAATCAATACATATTGGCCAATATTCACATTAAAATATAAAACCACTTTGCCCAATGAATAAAAGCATTGTTTAGACTCAGTGACTTGACCCAAAGAGTTGTGAGTTCAATATCTGGCTACAGCAGAAGTAAACAAATAACTTGAGTTAAAAGGAGATAACTAAGAGATCTGGAAGTGCCATGGCTCATGGAACAAGAACAATATACTCCAGAGATCAAAATAAAGGGTTCATTTTGAAATTCTAATCATCTGAAGAAGACCAGAGAAAACTACAGCCAAAAACATTGTGAATGTGGTAATAAAAATGAGGACAACAGTTCAAACAATGTAAATAATGTAAATATTACCTCATCTCAGAAGTATAGACAAATATTAAAATATTTTTCTGTAATTTTTTTTGTTGTTGTTGTTGACCAAGTTTGTTTTTTTTAATAAAAATTTATTACTAAGTTAGTTCTGGAACACATTTTGTCACATGAAAAGTTTATTATAAAGAATGTAAGAAAAACTGAAACACATTTACTATTTTTGTTGTGTCAGGTAAAATGATTTTGATGAAAATGATTATTAAAATGATTGTTTTATCTAATCTAAACTTATTTATAAATGGAACTTTGTCTCTGTGTGTCTGTGTGTCCATTATCTATAGACTCCGAAACGGCTGAACTGATTTTCTTGAAAATTTACACAGTTGTACTATAAGCAACTGCGAGTGTTCTTAGCTGGGTTTTGTGTTAAGGTACCCCCAATAAATAACGAAAATCGATAATTGAAAAAATCGGGTTATAGAAGGAGTGGTCTGATTTTAATCAAATTTGATACACTCATAGACAAAGACATAAGAAACGATATTCAGAAGTTTCAAGGTTGCAGTTCTTACAATAGTGCAGAAAATCGATAATATATACATAAAAAAGGCAAGATGTTTGTGTGTGTGTCTATCTGTCTATATGCCTATCTGTATTTTTTTCAGCCCTTTTATTTTAGTTTTTGCTTCAGGTTTGGTTCTAAGTAGATATAATTGTAGCTCTTAGTCTCAACCATGATACCATTTACTCATAGAACTTATTTAGCCTTCAAAATTCAGTTTACGACAAAAAATTTTATTTGATATCGATACCAAGAGATCAAAATTTGACTTACATCCATTCATTTTTCTTTTAGTCTACGGTTTCGCTTTAACTGGAAACAACTATTACTTTTTAGTCTTTCATGCCAACGTCCAAAGAGTCTGAGCTCCAGGACCATGGATTAGTTTTAAAGCTTTCATTACACCTGAGCAATGCCAGGTTATACTGCTAGTAAAGAAATAAAATTTCCACTGAAAAAAAATGTAGGAATTAAACTTTAAATAGAAAAAAAAACAACATCTTTTTAGAAAAGAAGTATATACAAAAATATTTACAGTAGAGAAATCTAAAAGAGACTTTTACATGGAAAACAAGTGTAAAATATTTCAGTGGGTTACAAAGTAGACATGAACAATCAATGCACTATCTACTATATTAGTTTAATCTACAAAATATAAATCCTTATTTGAATAATCTACTCTTAAGTCATTTTTCAAATTTTTTAGTCCTTGTCATTTTCATCAGTAAAATAATGTAGTTAATAACATTAATTATAAAATAAAAAAATTAATATTTGTCCCTAAACTTGCACATTGTAATTACCTATATTTCATGTATTATATATACCCGTACATACAATATCATCTTATAATATATAGGTTAATTCTAAAATTTCTGTAGAAAATGCTTCAGAAATAAGTATAGGAAATATACATTTATTTGTTTTCTCAATCAGTGCATCTTAGCTGCAATATAGCTAATGCAAGAATGAATATTAGTCCTCAAACTCATAGCTAATCATAATCCCCAATCAACAATATTTTTAATTATTCTTAAAATAGTTGAAGAAAAGATTTTCCCAGAATATTTATTTATTAAAGACTATCAAGTTTTTAAAAACAAAATTCCAGAGTTGTACATCTTTTGAAAGAAAAAAAAATTTGAAGTATTTCAAATTATTAAATCAATATTATTAAAAATTACAAGAAAATCTCTAATATCCAAGAAAAGAATTTTTGTTACAAAGAATATAAATTAAAAAATGTTCAGAAAGGGTAATATTTTTAAATTCCTGTCAAAGGTATCCATATTTACTTTTCTTCTGAGCTCTGAATTTTCATTTTTTGAGGATTTATTTTTCAAAAGTGATACACACTTGTAAATAACCAAATTAAAATAGTTGCAAGAAAAAGTAATTTTCTCTAAAACTTTGAAGAGAGAAGGCTTAAAAAAAAATCTTTTAGATAAATACTGAAAGTTTTATTAAAATCCAATAATTAGATGAATTCTGGAAGATTTTTATAATTGACATGTCACGACCAAAACAAGATTGATATTTTATGACAACAATGTTTACACAAAGTAAAAAACATTTGTAAATGTAAATGTGTCCAGAATTACATAAAATATAGAAATTATTTTTTATATCAGAATTACTTTTTATTCTTCCCATTAGCAAAAGAAAATTGATCATAAAATCACATTCTATACATGTTTTATAGCATTTTATTCAAGTGTCAAATTTCCACAATAAAATTTGGGTATAATTAACTTTTATATGCTGTATAATAAAAGAGATTAATTCTAATATGAAATATGATCCATTTTGTTAGGTGAAGAAGTAAGCCTGCTAGATGCTAATCTATCCTTAAATAGTGAAAGAAATCAGGTTCTCTGTTTATAGGAATAAAGTTTGAAAAGTTTATGAAAGAAATATTAAAAGCTTAAGTCACTAATACTTTCTTTCCACTTACTTGATCAAACAAAATATGATTTTATGCTTTTTTAACAAATACAATGTTGTTGTAAATATTTTGATTTAATTTGTGCATTTGATATACTTTTAGAGTTGAGTTGAGAAATTATCATTATGCCTTTTAATTCAGACTATTATATTCATCTTGCTTCTAATACTTACAGTAAGTTGTTGTATCCTTGGGCTTTCTTCAGAATTTTTAATCAGACACCTTACATTCCACAAGAGTAGATTGTTTTCATTATCCTTTGATATGTAGTTTGCTTTGCATGAACATAATTATCATTTCTTTTGAAAAAGTAAGTTTTAAATCATATGGAATTGTTCAATTTATGATACAATATATTCATTTTGTAAATTGAACAATGCCAAACTGATGTTCAATTTAACATGATCTGAATGTAAAACTGGACCTTGATTTGTGCCAGTTTACACAAGCATAGCTGTGAACGGAAATCAAAATGGAAACAAAAACTGTAAAAAAGAAAATTTTTAGGCTCAAAATCAGAATTCAGTTTTTAAGTTCAATTCACATATTAAATTGAACATTAATGGTTAACTTCATTTTTCTAAAAAATGAAAAATTTACAAAAGAAATGAATGTTACATTCAAATAAACTAAATCAAACTACATAAGAAAAATGCATTTTCATACAAAAGTCTCCTACCAAAATTTTACATAAATTTATAACCTTTGTCAAATTATAAGAAAGTTTTCTAATAATTTGCTGGAAAGATAGTGAGGATTAAAAGAAAATCCTGATCAGTATAACTACAAATAATGTGACTAATATGGTCAAGGATTTTGAAGTTGATTCTGGTAGTTTAGTTATACTTTAAACCTGGTCATCTGGAGGGCTCTGAAAATTCATATTGATAAAACACTCCCTACCATAATCTTGTTCTGGAAATGAAAACAAGCTGACTGCCCTCAACATACAACAGAAAGCTCTAACATGGCCAAAAGAAGGAAGTCAGTGCAACACTGAATGAAGAAAGAGAAGCATAGCACCTGATGTTCAAGGATGCTGACATCAAGTGTGTCAGTTCCTTGAAGTTCTGAAAAAATTTAAAATTCATTTGTCTTAGAGATAAATGATATCATCAGCCATCTTGCTTGTCCTGAACCTTATTATATATGTTCTTTTGAAAAAAATGACAAATCCATTCCTGACCAAGAAAATAAAAAAGAAGATAAGAGAATACCTTAAAAACAAAGAAGGCAAAGAGTGACACTCTTTGTTTTAAGAAAGGCCTGGCTAGGTACTGAGAAAGATTACCTCAACAAGGCAGTAAAAAGGTGAAGAGGATCAGACTACTACTACTACCATAGTATTGTATAGTGAGTGATAATTCCTGTGTCTGCCACCCATTCTGGCAAAAGAGGATCTATAGTGGTGGAGGGACCATGTATTAAAACTTCCTCACTTTGCCAAGATTGCGAGAATTTTTTGTGCATCCCAGCAAGAGAGTGTTCAGTACCAGTGGGTATATTTGTCTCCTCTCACAGACAAACTAATTAGTCTGACATTCTTCCATTTCAAAGATGTCAGCTATTCAGGCATAACCAGTGTTGTAAAATCTACTAAAGTTTGTACCATTATGTTTCATGGCTGTTTTTTATAGCAATGTGCAGTTGTCTCTTAGGGCTATATAGTTTCATGATGCAACCTTTAATGTTAATGCATAATCACATTTGATATTATTAATATTAATATCTTTTGTTTTCTGTTCAAGATAATCCCTTGCTGGGTCATTACCAAAGGCCTAGAATAAGGTAAGGTAGTAAATATATACATTCTGCTTGCACAAATTCTGATGTTATTTCTGATATCATTCTGAGCATAAGTATTGCATTCCTTGTTCTAGTGTCTTCAATGAAACAACACTGTTCTTGTCATATTTTTGGTTTAATTCTTCAGAATTCAGATGTGTTTCAATATGTCACTCATTAACTGATTGTTTAATGTAGCTCACATTCATTTGCATATAGCTTCTTAGCCAGCATTATAAAAATGGATATACTAAGTATATTCAGTACATCACCACTTTCATATATTTCATTGGTTATTTTGTCAATACTAAACTCATCTCAGGTTTCTAGCATCGCTATTACTATCCCATCTGTTCCTGTTCATCTTGGCTAGTGCTGATCTCACTTCAGACTTTAATATTTCTGGTTCTTTTATATTTTTGCATATTGCAGGTTTTCTTCTTTTATCATGAACATTCTATGATGTATCTTAGCATTCATTTCTAAAATTTTAATTGCATATTAATCTGATTGTTTTAATGTTTCAGTAATAAAAAAATGGCATACAATTGCTAATTTATTTGGTGAAATGATAGCACAGTACTTTGTTATTGCCTAAATACTGCAATCATCCTGTTAACCATAATTTTGGTCACAATAAGGATATAAACTTTTCATATAATATATTCTCTCTCTCCTGAGGCCATTACTACTCCAGATGGGAAAATGATGTAAGACTTAGCTGACAGTTCAATGTAAAATCCTTTGGGCATTATGGTTATGCATTTTGCATTGATTGATTACTATGTTTTTAAAAAATGAGAAGATAGACCAATGAAATGAATTATTCAGCCAGAGAATGAACATTGAATGTGTTTGTAGCAATATGAATATTGGGTCGGTTGATAATAGCATTCACAAGACCAATGATGAGTTGCCAGCAAATAAATTAAAAATTCTAAACGATTTTAAATGCAAGGCAAAAAGAATGTCTTCAGAAAAACAATAAGTAATGATTTTCATTAAAAGAATTTTTCTCTTGTTTTTTAAATATTGTTTCATGTATACAAAATTCAATCTGTAGAAATGTATATTTTGTCATTTGCTCTTTGATATTTACATTATTTGTTCATTCACACACTGCAGTATTTATTTGCTGGCAAATGTTTTCTGTCTTGCCATTTCTTAGTCATTTGACACACATGATTAATATATTTGGATAGGATCAGGAAGATGAAATGCATAATATATTTTTCTCAGAAATCAATGCATCTTTTCTCCAACATTATTTTCTACTATCTAAAACATTATTTTGCGGTATAGATAATTTTATTCTTCCCAAGTTCTCTAAGCTACTCTTATCAATGTTGTCGGTATAATAAACAAAAATATTTTTTACTATATCTTGTCATTTTTAAATGATAGATTTCAAGTTCAAATATACATGCTATCAGACTAAATAATGACATATGTTGAATAGTTTCCTAGAATTTGACAGCACTGGAAAAATGAATGTATCAATTATTTTTTATGTATTATTATTATTATATATGCATATTAAATAATTTTCTTACACTTTAAAATGGCATCCCCTATGAGGGAAATATTTAACGTGAATTGTTTCTTTTGCATAACAATAGTTTTGAATATTTTAATTCATCTCATTAGAAGCTGAAAGTTTTTAACCAATGTCCCTGCCAAAGAAACTATTGACTCATCTAATATTAAACAAACAATTCTATTTCATCTTCTATCTTGCATAAAACATGTACCTATTTATGAATATAATGGTATCATTTACTCACAGATTGACAGCAATAGGTTCACCTCTTGGTCCGACTTCTCCAATTTTTTCATGATTCATGTACAAAAAATCCTTAATAATTTCAGTAAATCTATAATATATGTTAAATATCTGGATGTCATATTCATACTAATGACAAACCTTAATAAAAATAAAAAAAACTCTGAAGAAACCTTGGAAAACTTCATTCTACATTATTAATTTAACATTAATAAAAGTACTCATTTCCTTGACATTTTAGCAGACAAGAACTCATAATTTTACTAGTTTTAATTACATATAAGTGAATGTACTCACAGATATAAAATAACTGTTATATATGTGTTGAGGCACCTCCCTTGTTTACATTAATAGGGACTCTTCCTAAGATTATATATAGTAGTAGTCATTAGTGGAATACAGTGTTAGTGCATCCCAGCAATCTAGTCCTGAGGGTAACACTGTCAAGTCTCACGTCTTGTATTCTCTCGTATTCGACTAACCATATTGTACGACATTCTACTAACTTCTCTCTGTACATATTCCTCTTCAATATATTGCATTTTCTACCGTATTACTCTGCATTGTGTATTTATTGGATCTAACCCCAGAACCACAACAGTGGCGAAGAAGATTGTGAACAGTCACATGGAGAAAAAAATACATTCTTAAGTCAGTCACCACCACAACAGTGTGACGAAGAATCGAACAGTTCACGTACAGGAAAATTACGTTTTTAAGTCAGTCACCACCACAACAGGAACGACAAGGTTCTGAACAAGAAAAAAAAAGAACTTACGGGAAAAAACAGCAATCACGAGAAAGGATTCAAATAGAACTATACATATTGTTGACCACAAACAGTGACGAGAAATTACCAATCACTGCAGTGGTGGAAAAAAAGAATCCTACTACGACTGTAACGAGTCTTGCACGAGGAAAAATACGATAAACAAAATTAATACGCAGAGGAAAAACAGTAAAAAATTTTTCCCCCTCCGATAAAATGGAAGATTTCAAAGCAACGATAGTAGAACTGATGAAACTCCAGATGAGCCAACAAGAATGCAATGAGAAAATACAGCTCAACTTCCAAAAAACCTTGATGAAGCAACAACAACTTAATGAGAATAACCAACTACAAATACAAGAGCAACAGCAAAAAATGCAGTTCAAATTTTTACAAAAACAGCTGGAATTACAACAGAAAGTTGACGAGAGAAATAATGTACAACAACAAAAGACACAAGAATTAATCCAACAGGCTATACTGGCAAAGGGTCAAAATGAAGAAAAGGAAAACACATTCGCACAAAATACAATTTGGAACTCAACTGAAAACTTTAATTATGACCAGGATGAGGAAAAAACCTTTGCTCTGTATTATAGACGGTACCAGGACTTTTATAAAGTTGATTGTAGCAGCTGGTCGGATGAGAAGAAAGTACGTTTATTCCTTTGCAAACTGAGAACACACAAACACAACAAATTCGTGGATTACATACTGCCAAAGAAAACACGTGAGTTAAAATTTGCTGAAGCCTTAAAACTATTAACAGAATTAAATAATAATAATTAAATAGACATCTCTATTCCATAAGACTTGGAAATGTTTAAATTTACGGAAAAAAGATGACGAAGACTACATTACTTTTGCATCAGTGGTTAATAAACTATGTGATGAATTTAGACTAGCAGAACTCACGGGAAATAATTTCAAATGCTTAGTCTTTGTACAAGGTTTGATTGCAAATAAAGATGCAAAAATGAGAAGGAGAATTTTAACAAAATTAGAAAACAAGCAAAATCTAACTCTACAAAAATTAGCTGAATATTGCCAGCAGTGTATAAGCACAAAAAATGATTTGAGGAACATTGAAGAAGTTGGAGTAGCTAACATAAAAAAATACTGAGAAAAAACGTTTTTCCTCCCCTCCTCAAATGACAAAATCAAGAAAAACTGGCGTTCACCTACTAGATTATTTGGAAGATCAGAGAAGAAACCACCTCCAAGTCCTTATTATAGATGTAGTGAATACCATTGGTATCAGGATTGCCCTTTTAAATTTAAAACATGTTGAAACTGTCACAAAAAGGACATAAAACCTCTAAATGCAGAAGCAGTAGTGTGAAAGTAACAAGGACCAAGGAAGACAATGGTACTAACATTCAAAAGTACTTACAAGTCAAAATGTTAAACAAAACTATAAACATGCAGTTAGACTCCAGATCTGACATTTCAATAATTAGCTTCCAAACATGGAGACATCTGAATAAACCTGCTCTGTTACTAAAAACAAAAAAAATGGTGAGATCAGTCATGGAAAAGAAAATTAATCTTGAAGAAGAAGTAAATTTGAACATGACATTCAATGGAGTTTTTTTTTTCTGAAAAAGACCAAAATATTTCAAAAAGCTTCTCCATATGCGATAACGTACTACTGTACATTGATAGGGTAGTCGTGCCAAAAACTTTACAGAAAAGGATATTAAAAGATTTCCATACAGGCCATCCTGGTAGGAACCGAATGAAGAGCTTAATGAGGAGTTACGTTTTTTGGCCCAAAATGGATACAGATATTGTGAACATGGTGGATAAATGCAAGGGCTGTGCCCTAGCAGCTAAATCACCGCCAATAACACACAAACCTTGGCCGAAAACAGATCGACCCTGATCAAGGATCCATATTGACTACACTGGTCCTATTGATGGACTATAGTATTTGATAGTTGTGGATAGTTATTCAAAGTGGCCTGAAGTGTTTCAATGCAAGAGACCAACGACAAGAAACACAATAAACCAGTTACATGAGCTAGTTGCTCGTTTTGGTGTTGTCAACTGTCTAGTGAGTGACAACGGGACTCAATTCACTTCGGAAGAATTTAAAGAATTCTGCCTGACATTTTAGGTTGAACATATTAAAACCCCTCAATATCATTCAAGGTCAAATGTAGACACCCTAAAGAGGGATTTAAAAAAAGCATTGGGTACGTCAACGAGAAAAGCTCTCCAACAATTTTTACAGGTGTACAGAATAA
Source organism: Ascarosepion bandense (assembly GCA_037127315.1). Lineage (NCBI taxonomy): Eukaryota > Metazoa > Mollusca > Cephalopoda > Sepiida > Sepiidae > Ascarosepion > Ascarosepion bandense. Next base: position 4,019,495 of record JBBBDQ010001763.1, on the reverse strand, counting down.
CACCAAATAAATCAGCACCATCAACACTGTCACCTGCCGAATTGATGTTTGGATGGAAAGTGAGGTTGGTGTTCGACAAATTAATTCCAAATCAAAAAGAATACGTACCAGCAATCATCACACCAAAGCAAAGCTTTAGTCACAATGAAAAAGTTTATTTCAAAAATTACAAAAATAACATGTCATTCTTGGAACCAGGCGTCATCAAAAGACAGATTGGAAATATGATCTATATGATCGATGGACCTAGGTTTGCCCACAAGCGGCATATAAATCAAATAAGAAAAAGGCTAACAGAAGATGAAATCAAGGAGGAAGAGGCGTTAGACACTATCTATGACACATTTGATATGAAAATGCCTCAGATGGAACCTCAACAGAGGAGGTCTAAAAGAAAACAAAAAACAATGGAGCAGTTGGTTATTGATCCAAAAAGGAAGAAATATTAAAAGGACATTCTAAGTAAAAAAAAAACTTGGGAAGTGGTGGGGGACACCTTCCCTGTTTACACTAGTATGGACTCTTCCTAAGACGATATATAGTAGTAGTCATTAGTGGACTACAGTGTTAGTGTATCCCAGCGATCTAGTCCCAAGGGTAACATTGTCAAGTCTCACATCTCGTATTATCTAGTATCTCTCGTATTCAACTAACCGTATTGTACGACATTCTACTAACTTCTCTCTGTACATGTACATATTTCTCTTCAATATATTGCATTTTCTACTGCATTGTGTATTTATTGGATCTAACCCCAGAATCACAACAATATAGTGAGCAAAACAATTTCTTCATCATAGATATTTTTTATAAAGAATTCAGCAACATAAAGCAAACACTTATCAACAATAATTTCCTTAATCATGTTGCTGACAAGTCAATAAAATCTGATTTATAATATTTTTCAAAAATAACACAACAATCTTGATATAGACAAAAATAAAAAACACATTAACTTATTCTTCTATAATCAAAATATAAATATAAAGAAAATAAAAAACATTAAAAATATTATTTGCTAGTACATGCCACTTAATGTCTATATCTATTTAACCTTTTTTGCACACACACACACACACACACATATATATATATATATATATATATATATATATATATATATATATATGGATTAATTTGAATTATCATGTTTAAAAAAAATGCCAGGAGATCTTGTCTCCTATTTAACAACATCAAGTCTTGATAATGACTAATGTGGTTGAAAATACTTGAACAAAAATAGAACAAAATACACAATTTTGATTATGATGCACATATTTGAAACTTGTATGTGTGTGCATGTGGGTGTTCAATTTTTGGTTGTTTTGTTTTACCAATTTTCTAACAGCTGTACATCCAAATTGTTATGTGTTATAAATTGGAACAAAAAAATAAAAGACTGACTAAAACACAGAGCTAAATCACAGACAAATATTTAATTTACAAAAACACAAAATAAAAATATTTACAAATATTCAATTTTTGCATTCAAATACAAAACAGAGTTTACTACTGACAGGTGAAGTGTTATGAAGCAAGAGGCAAGGAGGTGAAGTAATTTTTACACGTCAGGCTAGCAAGGTAAGTATTGTAAGTACTATTTTAGGAAATCCTCAAATGTGTATATAAAGAATAATTTTCTGTTTGGTTAATGAAAGAATCAAAAAATTATCTTTACCCATTTAGTTCCATGAGGTTCTCTTTCAGGTTTTAGTTGGTCGGCAACTTTTAGTAGAGATTCTTTTGGCTGGATATACAAATCCTGAATCGGGCCAGAGTTGATAATGTCAGCAAATTCTTTTAACAACTAACTACTCTCTTCCCAAAACCTATTTTTATAGGGGCTAACACCTAATTTGCATATTTCTCGAATCATCTCAAATTCTCTAGATTTATCTCAAACATTCTAGGATCTTTCAAACGTTCTATTTTTAATTTCCCTATTTTTACAACTACTTCATGAATTAAAACATTTTTGTAATAACAAGTAAGACTCAATAGAATCCCTAACTATAAATTTTAACCTCTCTTAGACATTATTAATATTATTTTTTATATATAAATGCATCCTCATAACAAAATAAAAATTGAGGAACTTCCCAAACTTCATGTTTTTATTCAAATACTTTTGACCAGCTTGACTGTTATCAGGAACTTAGATACTTCCAGTATTGTAGGCAAAAGTTTGTTGGCTACATCCTAGCATTTTGGGGAATATGACATTTCAAATTTAAGTATGCATCAATATGTAAGTGACATCATATGAAGGATGATATATATACCATTTTTTGCTCAAAAGTAATTAAATTTGCACAGATGAAAAGTAACATTTTTCTTTTTTAATAGAATATAAGATCTTGTAAACAAAAAGTTTTTTTTTTCAAAAATGTTAGGCGTTTTTTCAATTCTTTTTATAAATATATATATATATATATATATATATATATATATATATATAAATGTGGAGGGAGGGAGTCAAAGTTTTGCATTTATACTGAACATACAAACATGTCCACTGTATATAATGACAAAGAAAAATCTAATTTATTTTGAATATCTTAATGAATTATATAAGAATTAAAAGCAAAAAAGTATACTCACCTGAAAATTTTCAAATCCAAAAATATCCAAAATTCCAGCAAATCTTGAACGATTTGTCCCAGGGTTGATACATTTGTTTATACTATCTACTAACCAAGCAAATGTCCTAGAATATAAGGCTTTTGCCATAGCATGCCGATTTTCACTTGACTGGAACAAAACAGAAGTAAAAATATATTGTTAAAAAGGAATTATTAATTTGTATTTAATAATTTTAGTTATAAGAAAGTAGATGTAAGTGTCAAAAGCAATAAATGCATTTTCGCCAGTACAATAAAGAATTATTCATAGAAAATATTTTAGAATGGTATCTACGTCTAATTGATCATGTTTAGTATCCAATACCAAATGAGGGTGAGAAGTAATTACTAAACTGATATTGGTGGTTTTTTATAATGATTGGTGGGAGCAACCTCCCATGCTGATTGCAGGCTCTCAGATGGTTTATGAGGCCAATATAGAAGCAGTTTTTTTTTCTCCCTACTTTTGACTGTTAAAGTGGGTTTGACAGCAAGAAGAAGCCTCAGCCTTGTGATGCTGCCTCTTTTTGTTCAGCTGCCCTTTTTGTTTTGTGCTTTGTATCTTGATTCTGTAAAGAATATTGTCTGATATTGCACCCCATATCAATAGCTTCTCTTTCCCACTTATTGTAGTTGATCCCATAGGAGATGAAACTCATTCTCAGGACATTTTTGTATCTCTTCAATGAGGTTCCACTTCTCAATTAGCCAGATGTTTGTTCTGTTAAAAGTTCTTCCATCTTTGCCATGTGGCCAGCCCATTGCAGTTGTATCTAGTACACCACTTGTAGCCTCAGGGTTAATGATGAAATTGTTCAATGCCCTTTTAGTTGAAAGGCAATAGGTTTAAGTGATATGGTACCAGGATTTGGTTCTATATGAAAGGTTTACCAGCCAAATTACTTTATAGACACTGATTTTGTGGTTGTGTTTTGTTTTTTATTTTTTTGTGAGGTTTCAGTTGTCTTACACATTTGTGTAGTCTACCAAAGTCATGATTAACTTCAGCCAATCTATTACTAATTTTTCTGGCAACAGGAAATATGCTGTTGCATTTTTAAGTGAGGTTGTATATTATTATGACTTTTCTTTGGTTGGTGGAAGATGGATAATATGCTTGTTTTAGTGCAGGTTTGTGAAGAATGTATCTTTTTAAGAAGGCTGATCTCTATGCCAAAGTGTACTGCTGCTTTTGTCATGTGGGATGTACCTACTGCTTTTGTGTGAGCAATTACAGCTGATCATTTATGAAAAGGAACAGATGCCCTGTACCATAATTTTTATGAGTGCCTGAAAATGTTTTAGGTTCAACAAATTGACAGTTTTCATGTATGGATGTACACATTATTGGTGTTATCTATCTCTTCTGTAACTTAACATCAGACTAAAGGATACTGAAAACTGTTTTTAAATCAAACATTGATTTGTTTCATGTCATTATTTTATGCTTAATTACTTCTTTAATTTTGTCTGATATTGGCACCTTATCCAACTGCATCTTGATTGGTCATTGCCAGATACAGTTATTGCAGATTCTTATGTTACATGATTTGTCCTGAAAAGAATATGGAATTTCTGTTGATATAGATTACTGAGTCATATAGTCAGTTTGGGGCCTTGTATATCAGGACATATGTTACCTTTAATGTTTGGTAAAAATCTGAGGTCAGAGACACAAAATTGAATTGTGCTGATTATATAATATTAATAATGCTGTTATCATTATTGTTTGAACAATAACTATGAAATCTGCTTCTAAGATCATGTTTTGTCAGAAATCAAATAAAGTCAAAATTAAAGCTTTTTAAGATTTAATATCAGAAACTGGGTTTGAGGTAAGTTTACCTATTTAGTATATATGTATATACAACAATTTTGAACTCATCTCCATTGTCTTTCAGAGTGGCATGAGCACAAAATGAGTTCCCTAGCCATTAAAATGTGAGTTTTCCTGCTTTGTTTTTAACTGATTCTTCCAAAACACACAGTCACACTTCTTCCTCCTCATTCACTGGGGATAAATCTTTGCATCAGATGAAAAAGAAAAACTCTCAGTGAAAATATTTTAAACTAATAAAAATGCTGCCCATTTATGAAGTGCAGTATAAAAGATTTATCAGGTTATAAATTTATTTGAAATAGATTTAGAAATCCTAAAATTCAAGTAAAAAGTTTTTTTTTCCTTTTGTTTTATTGTAACTAAATTTCTTGTTTTTGTTTATTAAAAATATGGAACAATTCAACAATGAAAAAGTTTTAAAAAAGGCCATTCATTTTTTAACTGAAAAAGGACAGTGGAGAAGGATAATTCTAAAGTGGATCTTCTGAAATATTTCAATAGCAAAAACAAATGCTTTTTAAAAAATAAAAGGACAAACAAAAATCTAAAGATTGAAAAAATAATTTTCCTGTCATGCTCATTTCTGTGATTATTGCATTAATTTTTAAGGGAATAAATTACTTCATCAAAAACATGTAACAAAAAATTATTTTTTCTTCTTTCTCTACCCTTAATTAATCTTCTCAAGTGATGAGTTAGAAGCCACTTATTTCAGAAGTAGGATTTCAGACCTCTTAAAGAGACCAACTGATATTTACAAGTATAATTATGTAAGATATTAGACATGTACACTACTATTATAGTGTAAAGAATCAAAGATTTAGGTTAACTTTCAAACCATAAAGCCTTGAATGATGTGATGAACATAGCATTGATATGTCTAATAAATTACAATAATTATCTTCCTAAAAATTTACATTTAGAAAATATTTTAACATAATGTGAGAAGATACCATGAGGATGTTTAAAATTACTGATTTTTTAAAAAGAAATTTTAACATTTAACAAGGCTATACATGTTCTGTAGGTTTGCATTAGTTGAATGACAAAAATCACACACACAGCTAATAACTCACCAGCAAAATTAAGGAATCACTTTAATAACCAGTTTTAATCCAAGTCATGATTTCTTACCAATCTATGCAATTACTATATATAATAATGTTTCATGGAAATCTATGACAAATTGGAAAGTTTTCAGTAACATGTTTCATCGTTAGGACTCAATGATAGTAGAGAAGGATTTCATACAAAAGTTTTCTACTTTGTTATAGATTACCATAAAAATGAATATATACTATTTCCTCATATAATAATATTTTGATCTAGCTTCACTGAATAAGGTTAGCACTTTACTTCAAAGAGCTTACTGTCAAATATGCCAATATATTTATAAAGTCTTTACTGTTGGGTCAGTAAGCTCTTCGAAGTAAAGTGCTAACCCAACAGTATAGACTTTACAAATATATTGACATTTAATATACTAATTCACATCATAAAAGAATTTCTAAAAGTTTAAAAATTTACTTATCTTTAAATTAAAATAAATATTATTTTAGGCATCATGTATTAAAATGTTTTCATTTTTCCTGTGATTTAAAAAATAAAGCATATTTGTCAAAGGTGGGTAAGCTCTATGATAAAACTGTTTCCAAGAAGATGAAAGTAATATTACTATTATGTAAGTGCTACAATTCTAATGAGTCAATAAAAATTATAATGACTTGAGATGCAGTATAGGAAAAAATGACGGTAAATTATTAAAGCTGAGTGCTTTGCCCGCAGATTCTCATCCAACTCCACATTCGACTCGTCCGGAGTGCACCCACCCGACTTCCCTATTAGAACTGAGGCCAAACTGCACGACGTATATATTACCCCGACAGTAGTATCCAGAGTAATTTCAAAACTCGACCCCCATAAGGCGTGTGGAGACGATGGAATCCCGGTGATAGTCCTTAAGAGGTGTGCCCCTGAACTTTCCCCTGTCCTCTCTAAACTGTTTAACTACTGCCTTTCTGCTTCCTGCTTTCCTGCATGCTGGAAATTCTCCTCAGTCGTTCCTGTCTTTAAGAATTGTGGTGAACCCTCGGACCCATCCAACTATCGCCCTATCAGTCTTCTACCGATATTCGGAAAAGTATTCGAGGCTATAATCAATGCTGAAATAGTTCATCATCTCACCGCCCACAAACTGTTCTCCGACAGGCAATATGGATTCTGCTCTGACAGGTCCACAGCCGACTTGCTAACAACTGTAACGGAGTACATGCTACAGGCCCTTGATGAGTCTGACGAGGCTCGCACGGTTGCTCTGGACATCTCCAAGGCTTTCAACAGGGTTTGGCACCCTGGCCTCCTATGCAAACTACGCGGTTATGGTATTACCGGTCGCCTGCTTGACCTAATCCAATCTTTCTTAAATAACCGCAAAATGAAGGTCGTTCTGAATGGGCGTGCCTCTTTGTCCTACAGCACGAATGCTGGTGTCCCACAAGGCTCTATCCTGGGCCCGACGCTCTTCCTTATTTTCATCAACGACCTCCCAGATGAGATCAAGTCCCAAGTAGGCATCTACGCAGATGACACTACAATATACTCCCGCACCAGTAAGAAACCTGTCGTGGCGGACAGACATAATCTCGCTGCTGACCTTGAGCGGGATCTACACTCTGTGGTGAACTGGGGCAAGAAGTGGCTTGTCAACTTCACTTCCTCTAAGACCAAGCTGTTGTCTGTCAACCATTACAGGCAACCTCTTCTGCCTCCCATAAGCATGGACCAGATGATTCTCCCGGAGAGTAATACACTACGCCTCCTCGGACTTACCCTGTCCTCAGACTTCAAATGGAACCACTATATTGAATCCATAGCAAAATCTACTGCTAAGAAGATTGGGTCACTATGTCGATCCAGGATGTTTTTTCCACCTGAATCCATCCTGCATATATACAAGTCAACCATCCGTCCGTGCATGGAGTACTGCTGCCATTTATGGTCAGGTGCCCCTGCCGTTCTCCTCAGTGTTCTTGACAAGCTCCAAAGGAGAGTCTGTAATGTGATAGGTACTGATCTGGCGACTCGACTGCAGCCACTTTCCCATCATCGAAATGTGGCCTCCCTCTGTCTCTTCTATAAATACTTTCATGGCTTCTGCTCGGATGAGCTTAAGTCACTGATGCCTCCTCAACAGGTGTTTACCCGTGCAACCAGACTGGCAACTGGGTCCCATCCATTCACAGTCAGGTTAGCCAAATGCAGACGACAATTCTACTCCTGCAGCTTCCTCTCTCGCACTTCCCGCCTGTGGAACTCACTCCCGTATTCTTGCTTTCCTGATGGCTACAACCTCCAGAAATTTAAATGCAAAGTTAATACTCATCTACTAACCACTGGACTCTAGCTCTCTCCCCTCCCCTGTATAACCTTCACTTTCTCTCCGCCTATTTATCTGTCATTGCACCTGCTTTCTCAGCTTTCTATTGTTCCTTTCTAACTAGCTTGTACTCCTCACTCTTTTCTAATTAATCTTTTTACATTTATGTAACCCCCTGCACATCAGTGGCGTTTCTGCCTTGCTCGGGGTGAAATGATGAAAAAAAAACAAAAAAAAAAAACAAAAAAAAAACAAATGAATTACCGACAAACCTAAGTTTACTAAATGATGTTTATTAAATTGCCATTGCTATGCTTTTATCAAAAAGCATTATAGTATGCTTTTATTTTCTTAATATATCCTTATTACGCCAGCTTTACAAGAAATTTTTCTTTAAAAGTATTTACTGGATAGATCACAGAAAATATGTAAGTTTTGAAAATGTTCCCATCATCATTAGTGACAATTTGAAACAAAAGATAAAACCTCTGATTTTGTAATTGATATTTAAAATGCTTCCTATCTTTGGGTTCATTATTTAAGAATGTAAATACTGTTTTATACACAACAAAGACTATTGTTTTATAATTTAATCACAAGCATGAGATATTCTTTTGACTAGAAAGATCTAGCTTCTTTATGCAAATAACATTAGTGCAGAGATTAACATAATAAACATTTATTAGTGACTAACTGTATATTCCATATGAGCTAGCATTAAGGCTGATATAATTCAGCATATACATTTTTATATTATTTTACTTTCAGTAAATTTTCTTTTATAAAATTTGAATGATTTGTATGCTTTTAGTATTTATTTGACTTGGCACTAGTACCCATTCCTAAAGCTACTACATAAAAATATGGGAATTAATTAGTCCTTAAAGATTTGAAAAATTTAGTTGCATTATACAATCTCTCATCAACAAATAAGTAACTGGTAAATAAGTATGATGAAAATAAATTCTTGTGATTTAAAGAATAAAGCATATTTGTCATTTCTTACTTCAGATAGATAATTGTTGGAATAAACTCACTTTGGACTTACAAAACTAGCACTGCTATATGGTTTGGATAAAAAAAATCTTTCTAAATTAATATTCAACAAAGATAATTGTGTCACAGAAAATAATAAACATTCACTATGAAGTGAAGAACAAATTTCAAGTCAAATTCTGTTGTTGAAAAAACCTTCATAACCAGTTATTAAGTGTGGAAGAAATTTATCATAGTTTATCCATTAAAAAAAAAAACAACAGATTAGAAGTTTGCCATCAAAATAAAATATTTCTTAAATTAACATAAAAATGACAAAAATTTCATGGCAATAAAAAGAAAATCATGTACCCACCTCCTGCATTTTGAATGGAATGCTTGTGACAGTTCCACGGACGTGAATTTGGCGAAAAAGAGCTGCCTCTGTGAGTCCTTCTTTGTTAAGGCCAAGTAAATCACAGACTTTGCTTATAATTTCTGTGTCAGTTTCAGTTAACTGACACTTCTCTCCATCAATGTCCTCAAACTGTAAATTTCCCAGCAGTAAAATGGCAGAGATGACTGAGAATATCCCACTGACCATGTTGAGGGGGATACTCAGTACACCAAAGGCAAGACGCAAAGCATCAAACATCACCACATCATTGTGACCATCCAGTTTATAGCACCCACTTTGGTTCAAGTAATTGTAAGATTCCATGTCTTCGATAAAGTACTGTTCTTTTATCTCAGGATTTGCAGCAGCTCCAGCAACAATCTGGTAAAATACATGGTAATTCCGTTCATTGGGAGACTGGAATGTGATACGAGACTGTTCTAACAAATAGTCTTGGATAATACATCCAATGATCTGATATTTGTCATCAAAACAAACTTGCATAAATTTGCCAAAACGACTAGAGTTGTCATTTCGTACTGTCTTTGCATTGCCTGAAAATAACAAACATTAAATAAAAATTAAAATAATATTTAGTAAAAATAAGAATTTTTATTTGTTTATTGTCAATTTACATCTAAATAACATTAAAATTTAGTAGAGTTGAACAGATCCCTGCATAAAAGTTTTACTTTTAAAAGAGGAAAAATATTCTGAGGAATATAATTTTTAAATAATATTATTACAGTGTTGAATACATATACAAGATGCTTGCTATAATACTAAGATTATTATCATTCAATTATACTGATTTCCTATTTCAGGAAGAGCTGCAAAAATGTAATCATGTATAAGAAATTGGTTCAATTTCCCTGATTATTTAAATGCAATTGTCTCATCTTTTATCTAGAATAAACAAATCCCAATTCTAATGATCTTGAAAATTTTTTAAGTCTTTTATGAATAACTACATCTGACAAAAACACTCAAACAGAAAAAGTGTTGTATTAAATTCTCACATGGAATTACTCGACATGACATTACCTCAGCCAAAAACACTCATCTGCTCACTCATTAACTCTACAGTAGAACTTTATTGAGATTAGTGTTAGAAATCCATAAATCTCTAGTGATCTTTTATCCAAATAGATGAACAACAGACTTAATAGTGTAAAGTGGAAAATAGAAACAAAGAAATTTTTAAAAAGATAACTATGTGATTCCAGTGGAAATGATAATAAATGACTCTTTAAATTATAATTAGTAAGGCAGAAATTGTTGGGTGTGCAAACAAACAAAGGAATAGGACTAAATCATAATATAATCTGGTTCAGGCAAGAACAGTGATTCATTAAGAAACAAGCAAAACGCAAGTTTAAGAAATCAGTGCCTCTGACAAAACTTTTATCAGATTATAACCCTAAAGTCAAGCATGGTTTTTAAGTTTAAATACATTAATGATTATTTCTTACTTCTAGAAATACCCCCATCTTCAAACACCTCACTTTCTTTCCGTTTTAATGAGTGTTTTTCTGAAGTCAGTTTTAAGAATGATACAGCATTAGAGTTGGACTTTATTTACTCTATACTTTTCAACAAGTGATGATAATGATCTTTTCAGTTTCAGTATAATGCCACTTCATTAAGATACTTCCATGCAGTTTTGTACGTATTTGCTCATTAAATATATCACTCTTTCAAATTATATAATAAGCCTGAGGATCAAACTAAATGATATAAACTGCATTTTATCTTCAAATCAACACTGAGTATGATCAGTTGTTTTAAATTTTCAATTTTAATATGACATGCTCAGTGCTGAATCAGTAAATAAAAAATCAAAGTTAATTTTTATTATAATATAAAAAATAAGAACTTATTCAAAATAACAAAACATTGTATGTCATCAGACATGTCATCTTAAGTGATAAATAAAATAACTTAAAAAAAGAAATTAGATTGTTAAATATCCATATTGAAAAGCTTAGTAACATTACAACAGTTTGAAGAGGCCAAAATCCAATCATTATGAATAATTTTCTCTGTAAGTAGAACCACTCTTATGTCAAGCTTCGAGTAAATTCAAACAATTAAATTAGTGAAACTAGGTCAACAACTTTCAAGATGTTGAAACATTGCTCAAAGGAAATGAACAGAAAATTGAATTTGAACTTGAATGTAACCTGAAGAATGTTATGCCAAAAGCAAGCACTTAGATTTTATTAAGACGAAAGAGTTTTTGAATAAATCAAAGTATTTGAAAGTATGAATAAAATACTGTTATATCAAAGAAAAATGGTATTCAAGGAGTGAAAAATAGAAATACAAAACTGTATCTAGAAAAGAAACAAGTATGAGAAGAGTTGCTTGTATTGTATGAGGGGTGTACTGAACTCATTTCCCAAATTCTGACAAAATGTCAGAATTATTTTAATTCTTTCTTAGTTAGACCCAAAACTTTTCAGCAGCTCCTCATTGGCAAGTTTTAATTTCTCACTTCTCTACAAGTTAATATAATAAAACTTTGAAAATTTCAGAAAATAGCAACTTTGGCTATTATATCATTTAATCATTGTTTTACATATTATCTACCCAAGTAGTATAATGTATAGTATTTTAAAGTATTGATTTTTAAAGAGACTAAATCTGATGCAGGGTCATGTTTATGGAGCACCAATAATAGATGGAAATTGTTGGCATAAATGTTTTAAAATGCATTCATAGTACAGGTATTGTTAGGAAAAATATTAATGATATTGGTCTGACATTATGATTCAATAAAAACACATGCTTTAAGAGCAAAACAGAAGATTGAACTTCCCTTTAAAGTGTTTATATAGATCTGTGCTTTTTCACTTCGAACTTGAAAACATAATTTTTAGAAAAAAAAATAGTAATAACCTATTATTGACTCTTTGAAAATTCATAGAAAAGACAAACAGGAGAAAGAAAATAAAATAGAAATACTAAAGGGAAAAAAAGAAAGGGTAAAAAAAAAAGAATGAAAACAAAGAGAAGAGAAAACTAACAATAGAAGCACAAAATGAGAAAAAGAAAATTAAAGATAAAGCTCTTAAAAACAAATGCCTACAGAAAAATAACATAGGTTATTTTATCTATCTATGAAGAATTAATCTCTGTCTCTGCAACAGGTTTATTAAACTGTAACTCTAGACTTTTTTATAAAAATTACCTTTTTTTGATTAAGCCCTTTAATAAATTGAAAGGAAACTAGTGTATTACACAAATAAAGTTCTTTGTTCTTAGAATATGCATTGAAATGCAAAACATTAAAGAAACACATATCATAATTAAGACACAATTAAAAGTGTTAAACTTTTGTTACTTTAACTTTTCTTTTAAATTTATTTCAATAATAAAATTTAAAGAATATTTGTTTTTGTAATAACTACTATTCAATATACAATAATTTTTCAGCGATGAAAGACTAAAAATATTTAATCATTCTTATTCAACTATTTTTTTTATTTATAAATGTTATAGATGCTTTATTTTTAGGCTTACCATAATTTCCAAACCTCAAACAGGGATCATTTTCAATTTTTATAATAATTTTATATAATTGTATAATTAAAGAATTTCATAAGCCAACATTCTTCATGGCTCATGAAAATAAGAATGAATACTGATAGCTTATATTTCTAATAGTACACAAGGATATAATTCTCAAAAAAGAACAATCCCAATCAAATTGGAACACAGACTGAGCCTACTTTATCTGTGAGTTACTGGTGTGAATTTTACAAACAAGTGGTGGTCAGTTAATATAAAAAGCCTAAATAGCCAAGATTTTACTAATATGCCAGAAGAACTGTAGGGTCTGTAGGATTCTAGTCGGCTGTTATAGAAACGAAAACCATTACAATAAATTGAATTAATACCTGAAATTTTCTGGGTTTTAACTCATAATTTAATAGGACTTTAACTAGTAAAATCAAGCAAAACATGAAAAACTATCCTCACCTTCATCCACTATAAAAACACCAACTGAAATCAACCAGATCTTCCAACTAGGTGCAATTATGGTCAAACTTCAGTAAAGGAATATTATTTTTTTAATACTACTCCTCTATATATGGTGGGGAGATGACATCAGTGATTCAGTATTCACAAGATAATGTTATCAAATCCCTTTCCCTAATCCTGTTACTATATTCATATGCAAATCAAGTTAGAACCTGACACTTAAAAAAAAAAACAAAAAAAAACATGTTTCTAATAAATACAGGGACCCACCACAAGTTGTGACAGTAGAGCAATAATTAGGTATTCATAACATGTAGCAGAAAACAGAGTAGATGATATTACTACCCATTTTTTTCATCTACTTTACCACCCTTTGTAAGAAACTGTCCAAGAATATTTTATGAATATTTAAAGAAATTTTCCCCAGCAGACTCAAAATCAAGTAAAAGAGTTGGAGACTATGTTTTGAATACCAGCTGTAGCACAAAGTTCTCTGATTAAATCATTAAACTAACTAGCAGTCACAAGTCTAAATCATTGCTGTTGATTTTTCAATATGCTGTCAATGAGCTTGATTCTAACTCTAAACAAATAAACTATGTTTCTAAAATCAAAAGATTGTATGTTCTAAAAATTTCAAACTTGTAATTTTTCTCTAACTTACCCTCTTCATTCCTGTGGGTATTTCAGCCAGCTTCACCTAAGGCATCCTCAGATCAAAAGCTTAAACAAAATGCCCAATAGTGGTACCAGAATGAAGGAACCAGAGAGAGGAGTTGTGTTATATTTGAATGTCCCCAACATACTTACTGCAACACAATATTCCTTTCTTCTATCGACTTTCATTTGTATTTGTTACAGATTAAATTAAGTTCAGTAAATATCCATATTTGGTCTTGCTCTATGGCTGAGATATTTCTCCATTGGTTCCAATGGGTTAGAGTTTGAACCCAGATAATTTGCTGATTTTTTAAGCATGTATTAAGCTCTATTTTGTCAGTCCAAATAATGTTCAATAAGTGTTTATAATAGAAATATTGCATCTGGTTTGTTTCACATAGTTGTAAAATATAAAATAAATCTAGATGTATTACATTTCTAAATTATTCTCAAAATTAATTATGAATGTCTTACTTCATTATTTCTTCTCTTAAATATATTTTATAAATTACATAATGTTTATTTAAAACCAAAGAGTTCTAATCATAAATCACATAGCAACAATAGTATGTCTGTACAAAGTTTTTACAATTTATTACTACTGCAGCTGGTATATTCTTACCAAATTCATAATTCTTGACACATATGCACATGTATAAAGAAATAAGAAATTGGGTTTTATTTTTTACAAAAATTGAGAAAGAAAAGAGAAACTTGTTCCTTAACAAGCTATGTTGATTTAAGTATGAGGGTTTCATTATAAATAAATATCTAAACCAGAGATAAATCTTTTAGATCTGATGCTCACTAAAACCCCGATCCAAATCAAATCTGAACTAATTTAATACAGGCAACAGATAAGAATCACTTTAATTTTTAACATTCAAGGAATATGTTTTTAAAATACAGATTTCAAAACTAATAAGCTAATTGCAGTCATTTCAAGTCTCATGTGCTATTAGTTACCCTGTTTTCTCAGATTGACAATTTTTCTGTTTCTCTTCTATTTGAGGCTAAGTTGTAATGCTGTAATATATTATAACATTTATTAGCAAGAAGATAGAATGGGGACCAACTGATAATCTTGTAAAATACAGTCAGTTGTTTTAAAAGTCTTCTACTAAATTCAAGTAGTCCAGTTAACAGTGAAATCATATCATAGATGACAGAGTAGAATTATTTCAATATGTATGAGAACAACAAAAAGAAACAAAGTACTGCCAATGAGGTAGAAAGAAAAAAAACAAGATTAAAATAAAGTCCCTTATATTGCCAATATAGAAGATCATGGTGGAATGTCTCTTTGTGAGAAAGGGAAGCAACCTAGGGATGGGGAGAGTCAGTAGGATCTGGTGTTGAAGTTTGTGTTGAGTCAAAACTGAAACTAATGGTGGTGTCTAACAGCCTGCCTACTCTCCTGTGACTGCTGTTGAATGTCATGAGTGGCATACTTTTAAGCAGTCATTGTGGGTACATGACTTAGTAGTGTTGTCATGATTTTGCTTTAGCTGCAACATTTGTAATTGGCTCCTTTTAAATTGTATTTTATATCTTTATGGGAAATCTTGAGAGCTGAATGAGATACTCAGAGCCCCTGCATAAGGAATGACATTTTTTTTATTTTGCTTTCTTAACATTCACATCCAGCCAACAAGTTTTGATGTGGGCTGAATTAAAAAGAGATCTAATTTGAAGTAAAGTATAATATAAACAACAGGTCTTAACAACAAAATGAAATTTTGAAGTTAAAAATCAAGATAGTTATTCGTTCTTTGAATTAACATTTCTAATGAATGTTTTATTTCTTGAACATTTAAAAAGAAAAATACTAAACTCATATTTTACAATAGTATATTTTTACTGCAGCAAGAAATACAAATAGCTTGTTATCTATACTATGTCGGTATTGTAGATTTTACAAGAATAGTGCTGCTGTTTTTGGAATATAAAGGTTGTGTTCTTCCAATCTTGCTAACACTTTGAATATACTTGCCATGAAAATCAATATTTGAAACTCTGGCTTCAAACAAATGGAAGAAGCAAACCTGCAACTAACCTAACCACAAAATTGACTTTATTCACAATCCAATAAGGAGATAGAAAATGACCAACTGATACATTGATTAGATGCTATAAATGTATAATTATGATGATAGTTTCCCTTAGTCATTCCTAGCAAGTTTGAATCTTACTGCATGTTTATTATTGCAGACTTTACCAATATCTAGATAAATAGATATGAATAACAGACTTAGATGTCGGAAGATTTCAGTAAAAAAAAATCTTATAAGGCATCAAGTGAGAAGTATAATCACTTTCAAGAAATAGAAAAACTTGGAAGTCAATGAGTGAATTTAATTGAATAAAGCCTGTTAAAAGGTCACATTTATTGGGTAGTCAGCATCAAACTCATGACAATAGGCTCACACAAACACATACACAGAAAAATAATTACTAAGCTTAATCTTGCACAATTATAGAGCATTTAGAAAGGATTAAACTCATTAGCAATGGATTATAAAACTAGGTCATTAATCCAAAAGCTATAAAGGGTGCTCACACATATGATTAAAAAGAAAGTTTGTTTGTAATCCCATAGTTCCAATGTAGATCTATATTTATGAGTTTGTTTGGTGGTAATATATCTGAACATATGCTTTTGGTACATATCACCAAGTAAAAGGAAGATTTTCTATTTTTAAGACAAACAGAACATCCCCTTTAACAAGACTTCTATTCCTAAAATTTAGGCACAGTTTATTAGCCAAAAAATATACTAACCATTCTTTTTCTGGCAACAATCAGCCTTAAAAACAAGTAGTAGATTTATATTACAAATTAGGTGAATTTGGGAAAAACATTTAGAAAGCATTGAAATATTTTCTGTCTAACAGTTACAGACGGTCACAAAAAATGTGCACTTTAGATTTTTATTCATCCTAGGAGATATTTATGAAATCTAACAAGGAGAAAATTTTCTTTTAATCCCAGGCTTACTCAAGGGGTGACAATATGACAAATTAAGAAGGGCATAGAGAAGTGCATGTAAATAACATTTAAGTTCTTTTTTTTCTATAGCACTGGCTTATAATTAGTCACTGTGGAAATAAAAACACCTCAAATTTAGGAGTGACCAAGCACAAAAATTTGTTAAAAATGATTAAGAAACATTCATATTCTTATCTGCCAGAAACATAACACATTCCTAAATAAGATATGCTTATTGCAAATTTAGGTTCCCTGAACTCAAATATTTGTGTTGATCTAAACTCAAGTTTTCCTGTCTGTGGCTTAAATTAAATAATTTATAGCTAACTTCAAGAAAAGTCATAAAAATTCCAATATTTTCTCAAGCAATTGAACTGTTTTTGTATTGCTGATATTACTACAGTGTTTCAACTGATCCAGTGTACAGCCTTCTTCAGGTGTATAATTCACAAGAAAACAGAGGAGTTTCTTTTTGAAAAACAGAAAATGGTAGTTAATATACCAACCAGCATAATCCTTTTGAAAAAAAAATACTAATTTTTCTAAAAACATGTAAAAATATATCTATTGTAAAAAAAAAAAAAAAAAAAAAAAACAACACATAGAAAGCTATGAAATTAAAGATGAACTCTTTTCTACTGTCAATGAATAACATACAGTTTTTCTATTACAATCATTAATGAATTCTTGGGTTGTAAGGTTTTTATAATAACAAAATTAATGTGTTCTAACAGTAAGTGTGCTAGAATTACTATATACACAATTGTCAAATAAACAGATGGTATAGTATCTTGTGAAACTAGAATCAGTGTGTTTTGCGGATAGTAGAAAATATGCAAATTCATTAAGTGAACAGAGTCTAACAGATACACAAACATGTAACCTGAATGTGTGTAATATATACCAACTTATATCTGTGTGAATAAAAAATATAATAGTTGGCAAAAAATAGGCAACTATTTCTTAATAGATTTATTTTCCCTTTTCCACTTCCTTCCTCAGTTTAAGAGCAGATTTTTTTCTGAAGAAGTCTCCAGATACAAACTGTTTCTTTTTTCAATTACAATTTTACAAGAACAATAAATATAATCACATGACATTTTTAAAGATTTCAGAGTTTTTGCATAAATCATGTCAAATTCAAAAAAACAAGTGGGTCACATGATTTTAAAATAAATACAGGGTGCGATGAATAAATTGTCATCTAAATTATACAAGCATGAAAATAACACTGACATCTCATTTTAACAGATATAATTCACAAAATTACACAAAAATATCTTAAAATACTAAACCATAAATTTATTCAATAAAATAGCCATTAGCTTCAACCACAGCCTCAAGATGATTTTGGAATCTCTTGTAACTCTTCTGGACAGTCTCCTTGCTTAAGTTGGTAAATGCTGCCATAATCCTTGCCTTCAGTTCCCCTTTAGTATTACAAGATGTTTTGTTAGTCTCCCGCTTAACTGCAACTCACACAAAATAATCAAGGGAGGTTGCAGTCTGGGAAGTTAGGTTGCCAGACGTAAGGACTGATGAGGTTGCAAAAATTGTCTGACAGCCATAACTGGGTTTTCCTGCTTGTGTGGTATGGTGCAGTCTTGTTGCCAGGCATAGGTTCTTCCAGCAGCCATCCAAGGCTGCACTATCGCCTCAAGGCACTTGATGTAGGCCTCCATGTTGAGTCTAAAACTCTCACCAACAAATTTGGGAGTTCTTTTCTTATCAGAATGAGCTGCTGGACCTTCGTAATAACCATTAGATTCATTCAAATCTTTCTGAATCCTCCACACTGTCCTCAGATTTACACCCAAACTCTCTGAAATGTTTGTATTGGTGCAACCGGCACAAATGTCAAACAGTACAGCATGCCATTTCCAAATTTCTGGTGGAGTGAATCGCATCATATTGCTCTTTTTCTCACAGACGGTGCCCAACTGACCCTACTATACTGTGCAGTCAACAAAATCAAAAACAAACATATGCACAAAATTAAAAACATAAAATAGCTACAATTTACCTATCGCACCTTGTATAAATATGTTAACTTTTTCTTGTTCAATCAAGCAAGTACAAAACAACTTTCTTTAACCATGAATTTGATTTTATAAATATACTTAATGTAAAGAAAGTCTAAATATATTTAAAGTAAAATCATCAGCACTAAAAAATTCTCATATTCTTGTGCATAAAAATACACATTTTGCAGCACCTCGTATAGCACTTTCCATTATACACAATAGTCAATGTTTTAATGAAATGAATCCATTAGACAGTAGTTATCTCTTCTCTAAGTTTCTATATTAGACAAATAAGTCTGAAATATAGCCTATTACTATTACCATTACCACCAAGAAGATGCACCCTGTTCCTACCTAAACTTTGCAGTGAACTGTTAAATCTGTGATGTATAAGAAATTACAATATTTCTATGGAAATTAATTTTAATTGAGACAAATAGAATGCATTAACATTACAGTAGCAAAAAAAACAAAAAAACAATGGGAATTATAATTACTTTACATTCACTATTATTCAGACTATACAATTGTCATGAGCACTTAAAGTGCCATCTGTTTGCTGTAGGTTTGGTTCACTTGTTTAAAGAATGAACTGCTGATTTAGAAAGGCTCTAAAGCCAGCTATTGCTATTTTAATATAACAAAGGAAACTACTTTCAAGACAAAAAGGAATAAGTTTCTTAAATAGCATTTTTAGAAAATTTTCTCCATCCTTATTAGGAAAATTTTAATAATTACAAAATAAACCTTTAAAAAAATAAAAATAAAAAAATAAACTTACCAAAGGCTTCCAAGATTGTATTTGCTTCTAGAATTTGCTGTTCCACCCAGAAGGATGTGTGATTGGTAACAGAACACAGGTATTGTAAAATAAATTTAGTTGTCTCTGTCTAAAAATCAAATAACAAAAAATGGTATGGATGGTATCTGACAAATTGATGCTATAAACAAGCCACAAGAGTTTTACATGAAAAAGGAAGCCAATAGTAAAATGTATTCAGACACTATTACAAATTATACATAAAACAATTATAAAAAATTAATAGTTCTGAAAATGAACTATCTTATCATTTTTGACATGTAAGAGCCCAACCATTTAGAACTAAACTCACACAGATGATTTATTTGATTATAGAGGTGAAGACTTGTGTAGAACCAGCCATATATTTCAGAAGAACTGATAAGAGAAATTAATTTATTTGTTGTTTTTATGGCTTACCAACCCATTATGAGTTATTTAAAACCAAGACATTTCAGATTGTAGAAGACTGTTTACAGTACCCAGTGTTGCCAATCTAAGTATTGACCAGATTTGGCATTGCTTAACTACAAACAACTCTCCTCAAGTTCTGACTCATTTTCCTTCTTCTAGACTGCCTGCTGTCCAAAGCAAGTCTGCCTGCATAGTTGAAGGAAAATGGATTCTTGCTTTTAAAAAGTGAATAAAAGTGAATTTGAACTCAGCTCATTGATTTCACTTTCTATGGCAATAACCATTATACTACCTACACGTCCACACAAGTCTAAAAGTTCATAAAGCATATTTCTGATTAAAAAAAACTTTATCAAATGAAACTAAACTCTCATATTTTAATTATAATTCCATTCAATAAATACAGCTGCACCTATAATTCAAGAAACACTATACCAATAGTAATTATAGATATTAAAATATAATGGTTTAGTAGAAAGGCACAGGAGTACTTCATTTGAATGGAGCAAACTTAATAAGTAATGATAAATGATGGTTGCATCCTTTTATGAAAAAAAGGATAAGCTGCATATAGTAAAAGCAACATTAAAATTATTTCAAGGGAGTTGGAGTTAATCCAATAGCATAGACAATACTCAGATTTTAATGTAATTCATAAGTTATAGCAATTGTAAAGAAACATATTCAAATGAAAACTTGAACAGTTGGCCAGATGTTGTTTAGGTCTTATGAAAACATCTCCAAACAGTAAATGCAAACAAAAGTTTTTCAATTATTGACATTTGATTCACATCCTTTTTTATTTCTGATTTTACGTTTGTTTTCCACTTCTTTTTATTTGCAGTTTTATTTTTTTTTCTTTACAACCTCAAATTCCACATCAAAATATGGAACTTGGTTCATTTCAGGCAAATCAATCCTGTGTATTTTATTTTACTCTACTGAATAGTTAGTTCCATAGCTTTTAAGTGTATAAAATCATTAATTCATATTAAAAAAAAAATTAGTGTTAGCTAATATATTTGGTGTCTGAAATGATGATAATTGTTTCTGTAAATAAAATATAATTACTGTCATATTTTTAGCACAACAAACCTTCCACATTTTTTAGCTATTATTACTCTTTACAAATGAAAATTATATTTGAGAATTTTGTAATAGAATGAAATTCAATATTTATAATCACTACTCAGACACACAAAATGAACTATGATATATTCACATATTTATAACAGTATTGGCAATCAAAATCTGTATAATACACAATTATTCCCAGTGATATCTTTTGCACAATGTTTGAGAAATCTTAGAAGCATTTTTTTAAAATTCATTCATATATTTATTGCTTAGACAATCTCTCTCAACTGTAGTTTCTCATTCACAAGTATTAAGAAAAATTAACAAAATCCAAAAAAGTTTTCCACATGAACTTTGCAAAAGCAATATTAGTTGGTTATCTCTTGTTTCACCTTTCAAAATCAGAATAATTCTTTTATACTAGAATACACAATTTATTTGAAAGATAATTTAAAATCATAAAATGCTAGCGAAAATAGACAGATGACTAGGTAAGAATACCATAAACTTATGCTAATATTTTTATGATGCAATATTTTTATACAAAAATCAAGCATTCATTTTAAGATTTCTTTATCACTTTTACATTCAGTCAGTTAAGTGACATACGTGATACACGCTTTGGCAATCATGTCTCGAAAGAGACATGACTGACTAGGCAGATGATTATCTCACAGTAGGTTGTCATTACTTTCTGCAGTAAACTGGTTACCAGCCAAGGCTATAGAACCCAATCTGTCCTGTTATTTAACCCATAACTGGAGGGAAGGGACTGATTAATACCTTCCCCAAAGGTATTTGCACGTAAGTGAATGCAAGGAATTCAACTGGAATTCAAACTCCGCTCATTGATTTCTCATTCCAAGCTGATATCCACTGCACCACAACACACAACATTTACTTTACTATGTCAATAACATTAATCATACAATGGCAGAATAAAATCCTGCCATGGATTAAATGTTGTCCCAGACTGAAAAAAAAAACATACAAACTAAAAAGAAAAAAATATAGAAATAAAGAATCTTCCTTCTTTTTGTTCCTTTTTGCATAGTAACCTTAACAAATAGGTAGTCTGATGTAATTTTGAAATGTTACATTACCTTTAAAAAAGCTGAATAAATATATGTACACACACATACACACAATGAGAGAGACATAAGTTTTTATTAAGTAAGCAGCTCTAATGCTTGAAATAAAAATGATAAATGATACCACCCCATGAAGGGATTACTTTCCAAATTCTGATGTTTAGTCATTTGGTCAGGACAAGAACTTTTTAATGAAAATCTATCAAGTCTAATCACAGTAGTATTATTTTTAGTGTTTGAGGAGGTGAGTGAATAAAAAATAAAACCAGCTATATTTTGAGACTGTTCTAGATAAGAACATTGAAAATAGTAGACATTAGTACCTTTCCAGCACCACTCTCACCACTGATGATACAAGATTGGTTAACATCATTATTTTTCAAATGTTGAAATGCAGCTTCTGCAATGGCAAAAACATGTGGCTCCACTTCACTGAGTTTCTTGCCACTGTACTCTTTAATGTCTTTCTGCAAAACAAAATAAATTCAGTGAAAGATTTTTCTTTAATTTTCCCAAAAAGAAATAATACATTCATAATTATTCTGCTACTGTATCTAGATGGGAGCTAATTCAAATATTCTAAAATTTAAATTTCTATGCTCCTTATATAACACAGAATATGTTCTACAATGGCATATTAATCTTTTATCATATGTGATGTCTGCCATTAAACAAGACAATGCACTTCTCTACTTTGGCATATAATTTGTAAACAAATGCTTATTTTTCTAGTTTAAAAAATCACTACTGTATATTTTTGTATTTATTATCTTAATCAACCAATATATATGCAAATAAACTAAATTTTATTATCCAAGTTAAGAAAAAAACAAGCAATTTTTAAAAAAAGTCAATATAATTTTGATATTTCAATGAATTCAAAGTTATTTGAGATAATTAAATATTTCAATTGATTCATATTATTCAAAATCCAAGGAAAGATATTTGATTGTTGTTTGTAATTAAGAGGAAAAATAGATAAATTTATACAACAAAAGTTTATTAACTTTTTATTACAAACTGTTGTGAACCAGAATAGGTTCAAAAGAAAACACAACTCAGGTATTAGAGAAACAAAGATATATTTGAAAAACAAGTAAAAGTAAAAACAAGTACGCCAGGCTGATTGCTAAGTGGAGACCAACTCAATTCTGCTGTCAATCGTCAATTACCAAACCCCCACTTGAGACAGTCTTTCGATATTTATAGTCATGAGAAGAGTTCATTATGGTACAATAGGTAGATCCCATAACACGCCTCTCCCAAGCCTTTACCTCCACAGGAGGTCTCAATATCGTCTCTTTTTTGGATTGATGATGATAGGATCCGTGAACTTCCGCTTTCTTTTAGATCATTGCTGTTCTGGGGCTGCTTGGGGTATCTGAATGTCAAAGGTGTCGTATTTGGTATCCATAACTTCTTCTTGGGGAGTACTATTGGAATCAACCAACAGTTGTTTCTTGATAGATTTGGATGTCTCTTATGAGAGACTTGAAAGTCTTGGATTATGCAACCGATATTTCCAATCCTCTTTTCTATTGCACCAGTTCCCCAAAAGATGTGTTACTTTTAAACATCTTGTAGAATACTTTTTCCCCTGGGCTGTATCGTTTTCTTGGCATCATTGTGGTTGCTCCTTGTTTTGTTCATTTAGTCAGTGATTTTCCTCTAACGAAGCGAAAAGCACTTTCCTTTTCTTCTTAATTAAATTCAGATTTTTTGGACACTTATTAAAAAGTGTTGATCAGTAGATCCCAAAGATTGAACTGTTGCAACCAATCTGTGCCAAAATAAACTGTCTATGTTTTTTAATGAACATTTTCAATTTTTTGGTAGTTCCGTTAAAGGTAACGTTTGTCATAATTTCACCCTCAATTTATTTTTTTCCCTGTCACCGATCTAGCTATTTTGTTGGTCTTCAACATGGGTGGTTTATTCAGTTTTTTCCAAGTATGCAGGTTGATTATTGATAAATCAGACCCAGAGTCTAATTGTAACCTGACTTTTTTATTAGTATTTCTATCTGCACGTACTTTCTTATATTTTTGACATTCGGTTCGTCCATTTTTGTGAATTTAACCCGGCTTTTACTACCTTTATTCATTCTGCAATGTCAGGTTGACTGCTAAGTGGAGACCAACTCAACTCCTCTGTCAATGTTGTTCCAAGGGACGTCACACAGGAAGGCGCGGAACAAGTCCCAGTCTGCTCTTTGGTAGCAGTAGGATATTCTGCTGGTCTAGGTTTTTTGGGTTGAGTGGGAGTGGAATGAGATGTTAACAGAAACTACAGTGTAGTCAGAGTTTCCGAAAGGGCAGAGCTGATTGGCAGTGCAAGAGTCTGGGATGGAAGTGAAGCAGAGGTCTAGTAGTGAGTCCCTTCCATTTGGATTATTGGAGAAACGCGTGGGAAAATCCACCATTTACGTAAGAGATTGGGTTATTGAAAAATTCATGATGAGGACACCAGCAAGATCGGTAACAGTGTTTTCAAGCCACTTGGTGTGGTGGGCATTAAAGTCACCAAACACAAATATATGGACAGATGGATGAGAAGAAATGGCCTTATCGATATTGTTAGAGATGCTATCAAGTACCGAGCAGTCAGAGGAGGAGGGTAAGTGGTAGAGAAAGAAGAGCTAGCTAACCGAGCTTAGAAGCAGCATGTGTAGCTTGGAGAATGGCACAGCCTGCAGCATAATATGGCCTCAGGGTTGCCCACCAGAGGTTCATGCAGGGACACCGGTCCATGTGCAGTATGGCACTACAGGAACCCCAATATTATTCGACTGTTGATCAGAGCAGCCTCTCAAGATGCTTGCAAGAGTTTAGGCTCCTAACTACCAGTCGGAAGCAGCAACCAGGAAACTGCCAACCCTGTACCCTCAGAATGAAGAGACGTTGCCACCATACTCAAATACTGCAAAGAGATTGCAACTGAACTAACAATAAGACCAAAGGAGAAGGGAAGAGAACTGGGAACTACTTCCTAAACAAGAAACAAAGCAATCAACTTTACTCATGTTCAAAAGAAGAGGGTGGAGTGTTAAACTGGACGATAGTAAGTACTATTCTGGTAAGTATGAAGTAAAATGTGATTTACAATGTAAATATAATGCTAGAACTGGGCCTTTACATTGTGTTTGTGGATTTTTAGGAAAAAAAACAAGTTTGTGCACTTATGATCATTACACTACAATGTGACTTTTCTTATATTTTGTCCAAGGTTACACAGGAAACTTCTACTAAATACATGCTGAAGTTTAGAATAATCTTTATTTATAAATAAATTTAAAAAAGACTGTTTTCCACTTTATATTGATTTTAACAACAAAAAAAAATGTTGGCAAATTTTACACATACTAGAAAGTTTTACACATGCTAGAAAGTTATTAACTGAGTTCAGCCACCGCCACCAATCCAGCTGCCAAAATCTGACCAAATGGCCATACCTAAACTCAGAATTTTTGTAGAGGGAAAGCTTGTCGAGCAAAAAATTTTCAGCACCCATGTGTGTATGTGTATGTATCTGTGTGTGTTTATATCTCCATTCAAAAAAGTAAAAAAGTGCCTTTTTTTATAAGGCATCAGGATCTGTAAGTGTTTTAACAGAAATATTTTTCTTTCAACTAAAATGATATTAAATATATTTCAGTAATATAATTAATAAATAAACACGGCCAGAAATTTATGTTGCTTTGAGATCATTAAACAACAGTAAATAATTTTACCCAAGATGATATAAAAACAAACATGAAGATGTAGGAATATTGTTTCTCTTTACAAATCAGATAGTTTAATGATAAAGAAAACCCACAAACTTATTGACCCATTAGTTACTTTCACTTTTCTTATACAAACTTACTCTTTTTAGAAACATATGAAACATACTTAAAAATTACATGCATTTGTGTGTAATGAATGAGACTGCAGCTAAAAAGATATTTGAAAACTTGTTTTTGTTTATTGGGGTTTATTTAAACATTTTATAAACCACATATGATTGCACAAGAACAAACCAAACAAAAAAAAAGTACTGGCAGTGGGATAAAAAGAAAATGAAACATTAAAATAGAATTCTTTGTATTTCCAATAGGATCAAGGCAGAAAGAAATGGGCAAGGTAAATGACCTGAAGGATGGTGGCATCAGTAGTGAATGGCATTGAAGGTTGTGTCAGGTTAGTTAACTGATAGATTCTATGGTTGTTTGTCTGCCTACTTTACTGCCTCTAATCACCTGCAACTGCATCCTTTTAAGCAGTCAGGGTAGAAACATGATTCCACAATTTTTGTCATTCTTTTAATTTATTGGCTTTTAAGTTGTATTTTATATTGGGGAAGCTGAGCCAGATCTAACTTGAAGCAGAATATAACAAGCATATGCCATTGTAAATCAAACTAACCAATGAGTGTGTGTGTGTGTGTGTGTGTGTGTGTGTGTGTGTGTGTGTGTGTGTGTGTGTGTGTGTAAAATAATGTTATTGGTAAAAGAATATAAGTGTGTGTGCAGATAAACACACACACACACTGCATCTCACATTATTAGGCACTTGATATTTTATTGATATATAAATTAAGTACTTATTTGTTTAACAATGGCAACATTTATCTGCATGGCTGAAAAATGTTCATTCTGTGCAAATGTAAACAAATGTCAACAGTCTGTATGAAATGTCCAGATTTTTCCAATTAATAATCACATTGCAAGTTTGAACCTTTAAAATGGATCATAAGGTTAATTTAATGGATAAAACTAGTTTTTGAACATGGTAGATGATTTAGACTTCAAGTATGCACATTGTTTGGGAACTGCATACCCATTGACAGCAGACGGCAAAACAATCTCTTGGTTGGACATGACAAGCTGGATGTGGCTTCTGCTTACTGGAGGACATGCTCTCTGCTCATTATTAATGCAACTATATTTGTAAATCCATTCATTAGTTTTATAAAATTATTGAAAAAAATTAAGTGGCTGATAATGTGAAATACAATGAGACAGATGTGTGTGTGTGTGTACATCAATGAATCATTAAATTATAATCAGTACATACAAATACAGACCAGAATTTTCAAAAGTTAAAATATCATTTCATAGGATACTTTTTTTCTTTGCCCAATTTCATGCAAAATATATTTTGTAGTTGTAAATCTTTTATGACAAAAAATGGCTATCATGAAAAACATTATATTTGAAAATATAAAATTCTGATATATATGAACAATACAATTTATGTTTTATTAAAATTGATAAATTTATTTTGGAAATTAATAGTTTCATTTTGTTGAGTAGTATTTTTTTCATTTAGTCTCATTAATACAACATAACAAAATAATTTAATTACTGTAAATTAATTTAAGTTACTTCTGTTAAAATACACTAGAATAATTGTTTCGTATTATTTCTTCTTTCCTCAGGTTGTTTAGATCTTACTAAATTCTGCTAATACATGTAAATTTGACAATTTGTCTTTGCTAATTTGTTAATGAAGATTGTAAATTTAAACTGCAAATTTAACTGAATTACTCATATCTTGTTTTCTTTATGAAATTATCTCTTCAATTTATCTTTTCTTTCTTACAGCCATATTTTCTGTGATTACATTTTCACTAAAAAAGACAAAAATGAAAGACCAAGGGGAATGGAAACAGTCTGCTTTAGATGAAGAGACAATTGCTGAACAATTGTTACCTAAAGTTCTGAGATAAAAATTTTCATTATTCTACATGTTTTCTTTCATCTTTGCTGTTTGTATCAGAATGCTTAAGTAATTTCTTCAGGCTAAGTCTGAGGAAAGCTGAACAATATGATGTGTAGAATAAGACAATATAAAAAATACGATATAAATTTATGCAAAAAACAATAAATAGTTAAATTTTTTTTCTAGTTTCTATATTTTCAACATTACATATTTTCGATAATATAATACAAATGTTTCATTCTGGAATTGTTTGTGGATAATTCTGGTGACTGAGGCTATATGATACCATCCAACTTTTCAAAACTATAACTCTTTAAAGTGCAGGATACTTTTTTAAGCAAATTCTTTTGAGAAAAACAATTCACATTAGCATTCTTTTCAACAAGTGAATTATTTATCATTATATTTTCCACACTTTCTTTCAATCCTTCATTATTTAATCAATAAATGAAGCAAATCTCATGACTAAGAATTTGTCATTGTTTCCAGAAAATCGCTTCAATCAAAACTTTCAGAATATTATAAAATATTAACAAAGACATCAATGAAAGAGTTTTCAAAATATTACAACATTCACAGCTTCAATTAAAATGATTTAAACATTATACTCACCTCTTCATAGATTGCCAAGGATTTGTAGGGATTTACAGCAATCAAAATGGACCCAGTGAATGTCTGAGATGTGGTTAAGGAAATTTGCTGATTTTGTTTTAAAAAAAAATACATTTAACAAAAGCATAAATACATTTTAAGATTATGGCAATTATAACATATAAAATATATATACAATTTGAAAATAAGATGACTGGCATTGTAGGAGTAGGAGAAGAGCAAACTCTTCTTAGACTTTGTCTCAATCATTATTTCCCAAAGGCCAAATTAAGGTAAAATGACAAGCATTCAAAGATGAAATTTCAAACAGATTCTAGTTTTTGTTTATTTTTCTTTATTAGTTACTCCCCATTATGATTATTCTAGTATAATTTACAACAAGGCCAATTAATCAAGAGTGAGATCACTATCAATGAAATTTTTCATTTAAAACCCAAGTTGAGAAACAATGAAACAAATAGACAATACACTTATGCACACATTTTCAAAGTAAAATACACTTATATATTATTTAAAATACGTTATATTTCTAAGGGTAAAGGGTTCAATAACAGAGATAAAATGTTTATAGATATAGAACTTGTGAACATAAAAATCAACACTGCATGATGACTATCAGTTTCACATTTTTAATATGATATCAGACTAAGTACAGCTATTTCTTTAGTGAGCTGTGTGTATATATATATAGTGTATCATAGATGGATTAAGGGAAGATGGAAGAAGGAACCATCTCTTCCCAGTTTTAGTTATTTATGGTTATGACCTCAAGATATATAAGCTGAGTACAGAATTTAAAAACAATGAGTATTGATTCAAAACATTGCTGTTAAAATATTAACTCAGACAGACATAAAATCTAATGTATAAAACTAAAAAGCAATGAATTTGAATGATATATAAATCAAGCATCTACAGAGTAAATTATATCTTCTCAAAATGTTTATTGACTCATTTCTGGTATCAATTGACAAAGAAATATCATAATAACCATATAAATTATCAATGATATATAAGATGATCAGTTAATAAATCTAATATCAACAAGTAAATCAACATGAACTGATAACAGCACCTTATAAAACAAAATTAATCAATCTATACAAAACTAATCACTACTCCTTAAAATAAACATGAAACCTTCATTTTCATAAATTTGATTTAGTCATTTGACAAAATAGTCAACAGATATAAACAATAAAATTTTAAAAAGTAGAATCATTGTGTTCTTATCTCTTTGATGTTAAAATTCTGAAAAATTTGAAATAGTTTATTTTCAGAATTAATAAAATTTGTATAATTATATTTATTTACTTATTTATTCTATTTTGCACATTTTTTCAAGAAACAAAGAACTATTTCTTTTTTTTAACTGTTTTTCTTTCTATTAAGTTAATTTTAGGATAATAAATGATAATCTTAATCACTTTTTTTATCACTACCATGGAAACCAATAATTTCTGATTGTGAAAAACACAAAGATACATCTGTCATAGGTTTCCTAAGGATGCAACAAAATTTTCTGCAGGCAATAACAATTTAAAATAAAAATAACTGATAGCAACAAATCTGTGAGAGAAAGTAACTTATTTAAGGAACAAGGTTTCATTTTAATTACCATGGGAGAAGTGCTTCAAAGTAAACCAATGCCAAAGTATGGGATTTGTTACTAAAAGTATACAATGCAATTAACAAAGAGTTCTTAGTGTTGATTAAACACTGTACATTATTAAATAGGAAATCAAGCAGGAAACACTGTAACCAAAATATTATGTTAACAGGCAATGAAACAAGTAATGGCATTAACACATTTAAGTGAAGCTAAAAAGTGCATAGCCAATTCATAAATTAGGTATTGAGATATAAGAAACATGATTAAGTGATCAGTGACATAGAAAATAAGTAGCCATATTGACATTCAGAGATATTAACATCTTAAATGTGTTTTCAGCATTTATTTCATTTTGCTTATACACAAAGAGTAACAAATCAGGAAATTAGATCTATGCCAGTTGTGTAAAGATCTGAAATAATAACACAAGGGCTTATACAAACAAATTTATACAAACTGGTGCTCTTATCTTAGTCCTTATTGTAAAAGTTTTGGCTGGTATATCATCCAAATTTCCTAAGTTGACTCATACTAAGAATTTTGAGCTAAACCTTTTATGCAATCCATGAGAGAAGATAGTTCTTATTCAGAATTGAAGATTATCTCCATTAAATGTTAAATGATTCAGAGATTTGTCTAAGTGCAGTGAATATTTCTGTCATATCTATAGATTCTTGAAAAAATACAAAGAAGGATCTGTAATGTTATCGGTCCAGACCTGGCATCTCAACTTGAATCACTTTCACACAGACATGATATGTCTTCCTTTTGTCTTTTCTATAAATATTTTTATGGCAATTGTTCTAATGGTCTCTCTTCCTTGATACTAGAAGTGAAAGAATTTAAGCATATTACTAGACTGGTAACTAGGTTTCATCTTTTACTGCTGAAATAGCTAAATATAATCATAAGTTCTATTCTAATTGCTTCTTTTCTCATCTATAGAAATCTCTTCCAGTTTCTTGCTTCTTTGCTTCCTACAATCTTCAAAAATTTAAATGCAACATCAATTGCCATGTTCTGTCTTCCTGAAATCTGTTCTTTTATTGTCCTTTTCTCCTCACAAATGTCTTCCTATTTTCTTTTACTCTCAGTAACCCCTAGTAGCTTAGTGACATGATAAAAACAATAAAATAAAAAAAATATTGCTTCTGTAACTTATAGGTTTGGATATCAGTACAGGAGTGAACAGGTCAGTGGCTGGAGGCTCAGATCAACCAGGATATACCAGCCAATATTTACAAGAAAAAGGTGAACAATTATCTTAAGTTCAGGTTCAGCAACAATTCTTTTTTATTAAAAACCAGTAGTGTGCCCAAACAGGTTCTGAGTAAGGCTAATACTGATTAGTACTTGAAAGTTTTGGAAGGTTTGGGGCTATTAAGTCCTATCAGCCATCTCTCTGTAAGCAGAAGAAGTGGTTGGTGGCTTAAAAGTAATCAACCTTTAATGTTATATTTTAATTTTTAGGGGTTGCCTATAACGTGAGTCTGGGGTTGTATACTGTTTTTTATAATTTTTGATCTAATCAGAAAGGACTAATAAAACCAGTAATATATATTTTTGTTACTTATCTTTTTTGTCTGTCTACTTTTATTGCTCTAGTAGTTTAAATCTTTACAATGATGCTGCAGTGTTAAAAAATAATGAGATTTATTTTCT
The DNA here is from genome assembly GCA_037127315.1 of Ascarosepion bandense. Classification (NCBI taxonomy): domain Eukaryota; kingdom Metazoa; phylum Mollusca; class Cephalopoda; order Sepiida; family Sepiidae; genus Ascarosepion; species Ascarosepion bandense. The sequence goes on along the minus strand of JBBBDQ010001763.1, from coordinate 3,987,658 downwards.
AACTCAACACCTTTACTTATATTCAGGACTACCAAGACAAGAAGTTAGATCCTTACTGACAAAAATAATTTACAATAACTTTCTGCTTTCTGGTATATTCAAACTAATATTCCTTTGTTATGGAGTTTTTACCTAAAAAAAAAAAAAAATTCAAATGAGAATACCAGCACAAATAAACTATCAAACTATAATAAAACCTTATTTAAAAAAACTTTAATCAGACAGTTTTAGATTCTGACTTGTCCAAATGAATAACAAAGTAATGAAGGTAGAAGAATAAACAAAACAATTCCTGACTTAGAGATTTTATTTCTAGCAACCAATATTTTAAAAAGTATAAAATAATAAATATGCTGATTACTGATCTAGAAAAATCCAGGATCAGCTAATCTCTTAGAAGAAAGCAAAACTGATAATTAGCAATCAAAATTACCAGTCTCACATAGCAACTTAAATAATTGAAAGCTATTAACCATTAGCCTTAGTCATTAATCTCTCAAAGTGTGCCACTTCATCGATTAGATAGACAGGTAGGTAAACACACAGTTGAGAAACTTAGTGTCTGCTAGGACCATTATAGAAATGAAAATGATCAATGATAACATAACTACAACAAAATCTATTTTGTGTTTTTCACAACATAAGAAAATGGATGAACAGAAAAAGAAGAGTTATTTTCTTAAAACTCATTGTGTTCAATGTTAAATAGCATTCAACCATAGAGCACATGAATAAAGTTATGTTTTATATGTTTATAAAGTATGCATATTTAAAATGAAGTGCAAGATCTTAGAAATAGCAGCAGGTTTTACCCTCATCCACTTGTAGAAATAAACTCAGTCAATGTGTTTGATATACGCAAACAGTTAAGGTAGCTATGATAGCTATAGAACACAGACAGAATTTGATACTGTTTGATAGCAGAATGATTTTAAGAGACTTAAAAGATGTGTACTATCACTGAGATGATTACAGCTCTTAAATTTTCTCAAGTAAGAGTAACAAAATATACTAGGAATACGTGAATTCTGGTCAGATATCAGTAACATGTGAAAACTGCAGATGCCAACAGGTAGTGCAAAAATAGTCCTGCCAATAGCTAATAATAAGGATAGTAACTATTCTACAAAGAGAAATATAGCATAAAATAACATTTAAATTCAATGCTGTACCACTCAACCCATTAGTCAACACACTGTATAGTGTACATCAGATTCAACAAGGTTTTATGGTCTCATTACTATGCTTCACTTGCCATTGAACTGTAGAAGACAATTCACATTTCTATTTCTTTGGGTATATGCTCAAGTTCATGTGTGGAGGAGAGCACATGAGACAATGGATCTTGTTTGTCAACAGGGTGACATGAAAGTTTGATATTATGGGGCTTTTCAAAAGGATCACTAGTAAAACTAGTCTGCTCTTAAAAGGCATGATATTGTTGCAAATTATTTGCACTCTTTTATACTCCACATGTTTCCAGCTGATGACGGATACGTGAGGGATGCAAAACTAATTTCAGTTCAAAGAACACTTAATTGATTACAAGGTTTTCTTCAAGGCTCCCACATTCATCAGATTTAAATGTCACTGAGCAACTATAGAACATATTGCAGACCTTACTAAATTCCCATTAGTCAAACAAAACTCAGTTATGGGCAGTCCTGGATAGATATACTCATGAAATGACTCTAGTACCTCATTAACTATGCCATGTAATGTGATCATTGCTATTCAAGTGAAGTAAGGAACTACAAATTATAAGTAGCTGTCTCTAATTTATGGTTCATCTCCTCCCACCAGCTATGGGCTAAATATAAGGAATTCTATCTGGAAAAATCTTTATTATTTTCAAAAAAAATAAAATAATTATTAATCCATAAAAAAAATAATGTTTATTATAATACAAAAAATGTTTCAGCTAATGATTGATAGGCTATAAAAAACAAATCAATAAATCACATCTAATTTTGGCTACTTCAGTTTATATAATGTGCATTTTGATAGCAATCTTTCATTAATCTTTTTTCTTTTTTTTTTCTTTTAATAAACATCAACAGAGAATCTTCGTTTAATGTTTCACAGGGAATAGATTGTAATTATGCTATTTCTCATATTAGTTAATTCTATTATTAGTTAATTCATCCATGTGATATTACTATCTTTTACTAAACAAGAATATATGACTTTATTCATTATCCAACTCAGGGATTGAATATCCTGGGAGGTTATTATGATACACACCTGAACAAGGCCAGAGAAATGTGGTGACAACAACAATAAAGAGACTAGTCAAATCAAATTAGTGTATAGTAATAATTTCTCATGTAAAACATTAAATCCAAAACTACCAGATCAGTATACTACAATGCCAAATTTACAAGTTGAAAAATTACAAAATATCTAATTTTCATAATTTTTTGTCTTTAAAGTTTTTGATCATGATAATGACCAACAGTGTTGTGATCCAAAATATTTTAACTATTCTCAAATTTACTGAACCCAGACCTAGACTCAAAGACATTAATGAAAACCAATTATTCATGTACAGATGTAACCATACTAAATGAATTGAGCTGAAATCTGACACATGTATTTTGATTTCAAGTGTGTTATAAACATATTGGATTCATAATCAGTTAATACATTAAAAAAAATTATTTTAATGTGCATTTGACAAATAAATGCATATTGCCTTTTTAACAAGCAAAATTAGTTACTTTGTTTTTCCTTTTGCCTTGTTTTCTCTTTAACCATCTACTAAGGAACCAATGTTTTTTTCAAATTGTTTATATCAACAACTTATTTCAGATATGAAAAATGAACCTCCATTGTTATACATATCAATACATATTTGGGATTTCAAATATTTAGTGCTGGTTAAAATGCTTGTTCTGTATTTGTATAGCATTATAAATATTTAGCTTAACTAACTTCATTGAAAAGATCACCTTTGTTTGTATTATGACAAACATATCAACATGCAATGTTTTTAATCTTCACAATTGGTGTGTTTTTTTTATTTCAATGCTATAGATAGAAGACAGCAACATTGAGATAGATTTAAAATTATAATATAAGAAAGTTAAAAATGCAACTCAAATAGAAAAAAAAGATGTGTACAGATTATGGAGAAGGTATTACAGTTGATAGAACATGTCAAAAGTGGTCTTAAAGTTTTGTGATTATCCACAGTTGGGTAAAGCAGATGAAGTTGACAGCAATGAAAACTCTGGGAATAATTATCAATATAATAACCAACAGGGAAATAACCAACAGTCTCAAAATATCCGAATCAAGAGTTGAAAATTATTTGCACAAGCTTGACCATGTCAGTCACTTTAATGTGTGGTTTTTATATAAGTAAAAATATGTATTACACAGGGGCGAACTGAGCCATCGGTCAATCAGGCCATGTCCGAGGGCCCGGCACTGCAAGGGGGCCCATCTGGCTGCCAATAAAATTATCAAGGATGCCCTTGCTAAACACTCTAATACATGCAGTCTGACTCAGGTCACCCGGCTGTACATCATAGTGTGTGTGTTTCATACATGGCTGTAGCTGACTCCATTTGATTTCGACGCACATCTTGCCTGGTTGAAGAAAAGATGCATTAAATTATTTTAACCTTCCAAGAATATTCGGATGATTATAAACCTGGCACCTCTGTAGTCTGTAGTACTGGTCAAGTCTTGGCGAACAATCTGAAGGGGGTCATTCAGTCCTCCTGCTCCCATCTCCATCACTCCCAAAAGCCTTCATATGATTATTAGAATTTGCAAAGAAAGGATACTTTTTTCCTAACTCCTGTCTGTTGCCAAGCATTTTAGTAATTTAAAATATTGACTATATTGATTATTTTGTTTACATCAATAATTATGCTAATTTGATAAAAAATATTGAGGATTTATAGTAAATTTAAATTTGCATTATGTGATTTTTAAGTCTAAGATTTTAAAATTTCAATAAAGTGTTTTAATGCAAATTCAAGCAGAATATTTCTTTTATTTTTTTAAATCCAATATTGTTTTCAATTGATGAAGGGCTTGACAGTCAATTTATGCCAGTGCCACATATATACGGGTCATCTTCATCACTGTAGTTTTTTCTCTCTTGTTGCTCCTGCATTTCTGTTCTCTGCTCTGCTTCCTCACTGTAGTTACCTTCTTCCTCCTGACTTTCGTCTTCCATCTTCACACTGTTTGATACAATTCTTTTTCTAAATTGATCTGCATGAGCCAAAACATACTGACTCTTCTCAATCAAAGCTGTATTATTGCCTCTCTGCAAAAAGAAGTTTCTTCTTCAGTGTTTGCACTTTTGTTTTTCTTGTGCATTTTTGCTAGAAATATCTCAATGTTTTTAGTGACAGCTGAGAATGTCTTTGATGTCATTTTAACTGTTTGTACCATCCACTCTGCAATTTCATTGGATTGAGGATGGTACAAAGGAGTTTTATACAGAACAAAGCCTATCTGCCCCAACTATGTACACAAATTTTCATCCAAAAATTCAGGAGCATTATCTGACACTAATGTTTGTGGTACTCCATTCCTTGCAAAAACATCTCTCAAAACCTGTTTGACTATGGATGCTCTCCAGTCTTTAATCTTAATTACTTCTGGCCAACCAGAGTACATATGATCCTATGCTACCAATATGTGCATGGTCCATATGTATTCCCAGCCATGGTTGTGCCTCTTTAGGCCATGAATGAAACTCTTTTGCCAGAATTTTCTAATTTCATTGCATTTTGGACATTTACTAATAAATTCTTCAATATCCGTTGCATAACCCAGTCATGCTGCAATGCACATTGTGTACCCTTCTCTACATATCTGTCTTTAACATCAGTGGAGCTACTATCACCTATAATATAATTCCATTTTCAATTGTTAACATATCTTCTTAAATAGCTGCTTCGCTATTGAACAATTGTTCCACTTATTATTCCTTATTCTTTCACTTGTTTTGCTCAATACTGGATCTTGCTCAGTCTTATTTGTTAACCTGTTGACTGGAAGTACATCTATATCTACCCATTGAATTATTCTGTCTTCCTCAGTTCCATGTTCATCATCTGTTTCTTTTACAAACCATAAAGCATTTACATGATGGATATTTCCCTTAGCATATACAATGTCAAAATCAAATGCCATGATTCTAATGGCCTAGAGTAAAATTCTCAACAACATAATCTTTGGCAACTCTTTTCATGGCTAAAAATAAGGACACATGGCCAAGTGGATATAGACATTTGTTAGTTCCTGTGACTTAACTCTTAGAATTGTGAGTTCAATATCAGGCTACAGCAGCGGTGAACAAATAACTTGCAGGGTTAGAGAGAGATAACTCATGACTTCTGATCGTGACATTACTACTATGCAAAGAATGAGAATGATATACCCCAGTGATTATAATAAAGTGTTCAGTTTTAAATTTCTAGCATTTTTCTTTAACACCTCAGACCCTACAGAAGCCATAAACAAGTCCATTGTTTGGTTCTGTCCACCTTCCATTCTTGAGTCTTTGAGATTATGCACCCTTGCTGTAAAAAGGCTTTTATCCACATCTCAACATATTCAGGATTGTCCATGGGACCCACACATACTACCAGCAACATCATTTGTTATGTCTGGCAGTTTCAGTACTCGATACATAGTGTGATGTAATGGAGCCTCAACAGTTAGCGGTTTAACACTTAAATATAACTTAGCTAATTTACAAAGGATACCACAAATAATTTGTTATATTTAATAACAATCTGCTTATTCCAATGTCCAGCAACAAAAAAAGATATCCCCTTAGTTCATTACCTCTGGCACTTAACTATGCTGGAACTGCCATGTGTAGTAATTTCAAGGCTCTTACCAGTGGAGTGTTCAATCAAGGCTCTTACTAGTGCAGAGTTCAAACTGTAGTAAGAGTTGACCAGATACTGGCTAAATCTGCATATGGGACTGAACTACTGACAATATATCCAAGGTGAAGATGATGTAGCATCCAGTTTCTAGATTGAAATCAATGGTCATTGGAGAAGTTATGTCCATAGAAATCAACAGTCACATGACTGTCACAAGACAAACCTTCAAGTTGGAGGACATTGGATGTAGTCCAACCTGGAGAAGGTATTGTCTTCACTAGGTCTACTTGCCAAGTCATGTTACACATGAATGAATATCTCTCCAACATTCAACACAGCATAAAACTGAAACATGTGACAAGAGCTGGTCAAATGCTTAGCTGTGCTGTGAACCTACTATCACAATTGGTTACTGGACTGATGATGATTACAATTGTTAGACAACTTTCACCTATGTTGGCAAGAAATACCAATTTCCAGTCAAATCATCAAGCATCTGATATCCATAAAATATTAATAAAGTATAGTTGTTGCTATAGTTAGTGTTTTAAAGTTTACAGTTTAGATGTGTCATTAGACAACTACCTACTGTAATAAAACATCATTTATTTTTTCTCTTCCTATTCATGAACTGTTAATGACAAAATTTCCTATAGCGAATATTTGTTATTTGAAATTTAATCTTTGTAGTATTTACAAGAAGTTACTTTGTTAAAATGTTATCTGCCCAATCCACTTCTCTAAATTAGGCCAATAACCAAACATCAGAATTCTTTAGAAAGGCTTCTTGGTCAATAAATTTTCAGTACTCTCTCATCGTGCAGATTAAAATAAAAACAAATTGCAAAGACCTCTACCACCAAATATGAAGTTGTATCTCTCAAACAGAAAATTTATCAAACCACACAAGAGAAAACGATTTCACTTTCCGTGCAGATAAAAAGGACCAGTTACTCACATTGAATACCATCAATTTTCTAGCACTTAATGTTAAAAATTTTGCAAAATTATTTGACTTAACCAATCAAGGTCAATTCATTATTATATCATTTGACTGTAATTTCTTCATTACTGGTCCTGATTAAAAGTTTTCAAGAGATTGACATAAAAATGTTGATATAAATATTCATCTTTAAAAATTTTAAGCTGACATTTTCTATTACTATAAACATTATTTTAGTGAGCATGCATGTTTGAGATGAGATTCCTGTTAATGATAAGAAAATAGAATACAAGGATATCAACTCAAACACATGTACCAACTAAAAATAATGTTTAATTTTTGGCACTCTACATTATTAATATTACTTCCATTCCTATTAAATTCATTTTCAGGGCCTCTCAATGCAGTATCCTTATTGTTAATTTCACTCAAAAACACTATTGCTCGGGGATCAGAGTCATCTTCAGTCACAGGTTAAACTTTTTGTACAGTAAATTAAGCCACATACAGAGTAATAAAGATTAAAGTAATAAGAAACATATCCATAGTATTAGGATCACCATAAAAAAAGGGTCAAAAGTTATCTCCCCTGGACCATTCAAGGGGGTCAGTTTCCCAGCTAATAGGTGCATGTTGCAAGAAGAAGGGACTTTTGGTAGAGGCTAGCAAACATGGCAGGCAGAACTTTGCCACGCTCTCTATAAACACAGAGTTAATCAACATCCACAACTGTTCGCTGTACTCATGTTTCCACAATAATAAATTCCCTAGTTATTTCTAATACTCGGCAAGTATGTCATTTTTCTATAACCATTTTATTTTGTCATGTTAAAAACATTAACATATAGCATAATAAAGAAAACATTATATATAACAAATATTTTTCAACAGTTTCTTTTCTTGTCAGTACATCTATTAAATAGATTGAATATTATATAGTAAAAATTTAAGATCAAAATTGCTAATAACTTAGTCAAGTCAAAAGCTTATTGATCTGCATTCATTCATATATTTAGCCATTAAACTCAGATACATCATTATGTTTAAATAATAGTAGACATGGCTAAACTTTAAACATATTAAAGCAAATCAATAAATTTTTGGATATGTTTATTTTGTTCTATGGCATATCAATGTCAGTGGGTTATTTTATGCCAACAAGATTTTTAGGATATGTTTGTATGAATAGAATATATATTCTTTATCAGAAATCCGTTTGTAAATCAGGTTTCATTGATGCATTTTTGCAAAGAGGGTTTTGTTGAGAGTAAAATGTATTGTTGGCATTTATTTATTTATTTTTTTAAGAATCTATTGCTGGTATTTTTACCATAAAATTCCATTTTTACACTTTCAGAGTATTTTGACCCCAGTTTGGATGTTAACTATTTGCCCATAGCTGAAACCCCAACAGGTTCTACCACTCCAGATTAGGGTAGACATGGAAACAGCAGCAATTCGAGGTGATTCCTCCCAATCAGATGCAGTTTATCATCATCATCATACCCAGGATGAATAAGTTTTTGGCTTGACTGTTATTATTAGGCAAATTTTTTACTGCATAATATTCAGTCTATTTAATTTATGCAGATATGTTAACTGTATGAATGTTATATATATCTATATCTATCTATATATATATATATATATATATATATATATTTCACTTTGAGTCATTAAATAACTGATTGTCAAAAAAAAATCACATTTTAGAGAATTTTTCTCCACCATATTTTTACTATTACAATTATTGTTTCATTCCTGTTCCTTAGCAAGTATTAGATTAAATAAAAGAGTTATGTTTGGTTAAGAGAAGAATATTCCTAGTAATCGATAAATCCCTCAACTGATTCTTTGATATGCAAGTCAAATAGAGGCTTATTATATGAGCCATTTATCTGAGTAAAGAATAAAGAAATTTATGATACAGCCTACAAGATAAAAATCACAGAGAGAAAGAGAGAGAGAGAGAGAGAGAGAGAGAGAGAGAGGAAACTGAACAAAAAACACCAAAAAAAAATCACTTACTGATCTTTATTCAGTTGATTCTTGAGATTAATACGATTTTCCTTTTTCTATACATTTAAGAATGATCATCTTCATCTCTTTTACATTCCAGCCAATATGCTCCTCAGCCTTCCTCAAATATATACACTAATGTATCATAATTCATAGGTTAGCATCATGTAAAGGTAATGGCAAAAGGTAACACCATATTTTGATATAATAAAAATACCCAGACCTATATTTAGTTGTGCACTGATACCTTGTGAATTTTTACGAGCACATGTTGACTCATGTGAAGAGGATGTGTTTTATTAGACTTTGAATGGGACATATTAATGGTTGCCAGATGAATAGGGCATTCCATTTTCTGAAATTGTGAAAATATTTGACATACCTTAATCTACAGCATCAAGTGTGTACCAGAAATAACTGACTCGGGGCTCATTAATGATTGTGATGTGAGGTATCTGGATAGAATTGTCTGCAGTAACATACGGCAATACTGACTCAAATCATATCTACATTCAATTTGAAGAGATACAAAGCAAATATTTAGCTAGTCAGTTCAGCATTCTTTAACTTCCATGGGATATGAAAACAGAATATCTATCAGGGTGCCTTTGTTAATACCACAACACTGAACTCAGTATCTCACCTGGATTCATGATATCACTAATTGGACCATGGAGAACAGGCAATATATAGTGTTGTCTGATGAGTCACAGTTTCAAGTATTTCAGACTGAGAGTAGGCTGCTTATGATTCTATAATGGTAGGGTTGTATCTACTGTTATTGACTGGTGACTATTATGCTGCTCTATGACCATTTGCTCCCATTCATGGACTTCATGTACTCCAACAAAAATGACTTATTCTTGCATGATTATGTAGCATATGGTCAGGCTCAATTTGCTGAGAATTGGTTTGGAAAACATTTTGGAGACTTCTAAATGAATGACATGGCCACAACATTCACCAGACATGAGCTCAATTGAGCCATTTATAGAATGTTGTGGAGAAGTATATTCATATGCAAGTTCCTGTACTTACAAATATAAAGAAGGTATTTTGTCTTTAGAAATCAATATCTTTTCATCTCCTGCTAGGACTGAATAGGAAGAATTGTTAGGACTGGAAGAGCATCAAATAATCTGTTCATCACTGTTTACAAGAGCATTAATCAGTTCATACTATCATAGACGAAATTTTGTCAATATCATTATTTTCCTAATTACATGGTTACTCATTCTAATTTCTTTGGATGTTTTCAAGTGTTTTGTTATTTGGTACAGTGTTTTTTGATTTTGTAACACCAGTTAATTGGGTTTGATGAAGGATTATCTTCTTTAAGTCATAGAAAAGTCTTTACTGATATAAATGCTGGTATTCTGTACATAAATGACTATTTTCAATCCAAAATACACTAATCAGCAAGAAGGTTTAACATGGAGATCAATCCTTTACACTGGTGATGGTTTTATTGAGAAGATTTATTATGTAACTTTTAATGTTACCACAACATCTCAAACATTCCATTTTGAAACATTCTTCAAGTGTACAATTTGTAAGAAAAAAAAGAGAGCCATCTTTTCTTTAGAAACAGACACAAATCTGAAAGTTGTTGCAAATATACCAATCAATTCAGTCTTTCCTTAGCAATTTGAGGAATATGCAATTGCATTCTCAGTAACTCATGTAAGTAATTTCATATATAAAAGTTAACAAAAAGATCTGAAGAATCTGCAGGCAATACAATATCAAATGAACCATTGATAATAAGATACCTTACAGAAGTCAGTTCTCTACAGAATGAAACTCTAAATATATGATATCTCATACAATTATTACAGTAAACCCATTGCACTATTTGTTTATAAACACCAGAAAACTATTTTCTAATAGTAGATAATGAAATCAAGCTAAGTAGAACATGTTCCATCAGAGAGATCAAAATAATAAAGAAACAATAATGGTAAGTCTGTTAGGTCACATAATGAAAGATGTGACCAATAATGTTAGGTCATATATGAATTTGTAGAATAAAAAAATGCATAAGCAAATATACACATAACACCATATAGAATTCAATGCTTGAGAAACATATTTTAGCTGTTAAACTATTTGTATTAAGGATTCAACAAAAAAAAGAAGTTCACATATAGCACTATGAATACAATGCTTTTCACAAATGTTAATACAAAGGCAGATTCTTGTATAAGAAAATACAAAACTCTTTTAATCTCACTTATTCAAATGTTTACATGACTAACATAAGACCTTAATATTTAGTCCCATGACTATTGAATATTAATGCTGAAGTTAAGGAGATCAAAGTATGAAAAAAAGAAATACAAGTACACTACAAGCAGTCACTAAATACAAGAGGTGGTGCTAAGTCAAAACGTCAAAAGGCAAAAACAGCCAAAGACACAGAGGTCCAAAGATAAAAAGAGTCAAGGACAAAAACATCTATAGGCTACTTGGTGTTACTAATATTGACATATTAGTAACACCAATGGCATATAGATGTTTTTGTCATTGACTCTTAAGTTTATTTACAGTAAGCATTTTTTATTAGCCTATAGACTTTTTTGTCCTTGGCCCTTTTTATCTTTGGACCTTTTTGTCTTTGGCTGTTTTGACTTGTAACCCAAGAGGCAACATTTTTTTTATCTTTCCTCAAATATATCAGTCAAAAGATTGTGCTAATAACAATTCCTTTAATGAATTTATAAATCTGCTTAAAATCAAAGGACTAGAGAACATTTACCATTAGATAATACAACTATAGAAAAAAAATGATTATAAATTAATCAAAACTGGATTGAATAACAAAGGAAATATAAATACTTCAATATATTATTTAAATCTTCAACATTAATACTATTACATGTTCCTTAAATAAAACAATCTCTATACTGCATGCATGCATATACCTCCACAAATGCACAAAGGAGTACTGAAGATGTTCAAAAAAATTGGAAGCTTAGTCATTTTGTAAAAAATTAGCTGTGTTGAAAACTTTTCAGCAACCTCTGTGTGTGTGTATGTGTGTGTTAAATTATTGATTCAGTGATCTGAGGAAACCACGTTTGAAAATTGAACCAAAAAATGTAGCTACAGTGACATAAGTAGAAATTATAAAACCTCTCTTACAAATTGCCACAAGGTGTTGATAAAAATTAATTAGGGATTTCTAAGAGATTTCACTTATCATAAAAAAAAAACTCACTAAATTTCTTTGATCCAGTCGGTATCCTAGCTTCAAACTGAATTTATAATATTAAGAACTACTATCCACAAACAAATCATAAAAGCAGTAACCAATGAAAGGCATGGCCAAAGTCTACAATAATCACCCTATTTTGAGCTTGATATTGATTTACTAATTCAGACCAAAAAATATCAGGAAATGACTTCCAGACTTCTATGATGACACTAACTTTGGGTGGAGTTCAGTGGACCATGTTTTCTGTTGAAAGGCAACTAAGAGAAAACAATCTAATTTCACTTTGATCCTCTGTAAAAATGCCTTGAAGCCTAGATTTATTGTGTATTTTGGGTAATATAAAAAATTAATGGTAAAAAATGGATTTATTACAAGAACCTAAAATTAAGAAAACTGTAGCAAGATCAAAGACAGCTTTAACGTATTAATCTAATTGGAATCTAGTAGAAGGAAAACAAATATTTGTTTAATTGGCTTCAAAGTTATTCTTAAAAATTACTGGGTAATAAAGCAGGTTGGGGATTGTGCTCTATACCAATCATGTTGCAAATGCAATGCAACAACTAATCATCAGAAATTCTGCCATATGTAGCATATTGTCTGAACCTGACATATTTCTTTTCATTCTTTACAATACTTATTTTATGGAGTCATCTAGAAATGGAAAGATTCATGCAAGAATTCATCAAATCAAAACTGAAATCATTCTTTTACAATGACATACAGAGTCTACCTAAAATATAATGTGAAGATCATAGAAAACAAGAGAAAATACATTGATAATTGAATAATTAAACTATGAATTTACAAATTTATTATTTACATGAATAAATGATTCTGCTATAAAATGTTGGGAACTCCACATCAACTTAATGATATTAAAATAAAAAGAAATTATTTAAAGAAATTACTTAGGATCAGTATTACAAAGTTATTTTTAATAAACTATTTCTTGTAAAATCTTCCAAATCTTTAAAATAATATAACTTTCGATAATAAGTCAGTTTTTAATACAACACAGTAAATGTACAAACTGGTCCTTTTGCTATTATCTATCCAAGATACAAAAACTGTAATGTCATACTCATTTTACCCTTGTAAAATGAGTATGACATTACAGTTTTTGTAAAAAACATTCTTGGCAAAATAAATTATGATATTTGGTCAGTTTTTGGAAAGGTGAGTTGGACCAAGAACTTTTCAATATTCAACATGAGAAATTCATATTTCTTCAGTACCAGTGAGTAAATAGAAAAGTACAACTTCATAATCTAAAATTAGATTCACTTTAAATAATTACAGACTCAAGTATATCATCTTTCAGCTGTCAAGGATCTTTAAAGCAGAGATTGGTTGAAGATTAGTGATAACTGCCAAGATTTACATACACAAAACAGTGAACAGTGTTGTTTTTAGCATTTTGAAGATTTTTCAAAATTATTCAAAATTTTTCAAAATTATTCTTTTTAAAACTGTGATATTCAAAAATTACTATAGCTCATTTTATCAAAATGCTGATTTAAAAAATTAAAATTAGTTAGCTATTATATGTATATATCTCTCTCATACAGTATATAACAAAGAAAATAAGTATTCATTATAGACCATAAAAACATATATATATATATATATATATATAGAGAGAGAGAGAGAGAGAGACAGACAGACAGACAGACAGACAGAGTAAGTATTTATCAAAATTACATCTTTATAATAGTAAGTATAAGCAAAAATTTCAACAAATATATTTATATGAAATTATCAACAATATATTTTTGGAAATTACAAATTAACAACAATACATTTTAAAAACTGAAGCAAAAAGTATTTTTGAAAGTAAAATCATACTATTGAAGAATGTAAATTGCTAAGCAGTTGCTTCTAAGTAGCTATTCTAGAAAATTATAAATAGAAGTTAATTTGTGGGGGGAATTACAGCAGAGTGTATCAGTTGAGATATTGTGTTTAGTATTTATCATAGATTTGTCATATAGCTATTGGTAACGAGCTACAACTTCATCTTTGTAGTGTTGGCTTGATATTTTGCAAGTAGAAAAAATGTGGTTTAATAGTGAACTGTTTTCTGTCTGATGTCTCTTGAAAGATTTTTAACTGTTCTGAAAACAGGATTGTAAGAATGCCAAAGAAGTAGCCAATTAAATGATCTGTGAACATCTGGAACAACAGCTACACACTTTGACAACATGGCTTGCAATTTTGTTGGGCACAAAACTAATGCTTTCTTTTGAAGAAATATGTGGAAGCACACCAGAAGTTTGCTAAAGAGAATTTATATAAGTCAAAAGCCTAGGTCTAATGAGACAGAGTTATTTGACATCATCAAGTTTGGCATTAAAAATTAAAGCCAGAGAACAATTTTAAAACTGTAAATCATGGAGGTGGCAATGTGACCCTCACCCTGTGTCCTTTGTGTAGACACCCAAATCTTCACGGCTGATTGATAGTGAATCACTTCATTCCAAACTCAGCCCTGTTTGGGTTGAAAGTCACCAAAATCAGCTGCATCAATGTCCCAGATGAAGCTGGAAGCCACAATAAGAAAACAAAAAAAAAAAGGAAAAAGATTTTGTTTCAAATCAAGCCATAGACAGCTATCATTTTATCAATGGTCGTAAAAATTTTCACAATAACAGAGAGAGTGACTTTTGCAATAATGGCCATTCTGAATTTGGTGACAAGAAAACTGATCGAATTTCATACCCAGTATCTGAGAGTCATAAAAAGTTTTATCTAAAGAGGTTGTTCATTTTCGTTGACCATAAATTTATTTATCTATTTTTCTTGGGTGATCTTTTTAGAATGTGCCTTCACCTAGCCTCTAGCAGATGAAGAAGAAACAAAATTTTCAATTATTGTTTGTTTTTGGTATATCAATTGGTCTATCCAAATAACTTTGTTGCTTTCTTTTGGTACCAGAAATAGTGTTACAGCAATGTAATTGTGTTGGGGTGGTTTTACAACACATAGTAAAGATAACTTCAGATAATCAAAATGATAATGGAACTATATAGAGGGTTATATTGAAGAAACTACTTCTTACATGTCAAATGAAGTGAAATTGGATGTTTCAGCAATACAATGATCCTTAACATATTGCCAATACAACCAAAGAAAATAAGAACCTGACTAAAAATTTACAACCATACTACTTCTCAGCCTAGTATTTTGAACAAAGTGAAGATTTGTAATAAAAAGTGGTTCAAATAGCAGCAGAAAAGTTCTTGAAGCCAACTGTTGTTTAATGAAAGCAAAAGGTGGTTATCGTTTTGAACAAAAGCTATTCTACAAAGTATTAGATAAATCTATCACCATATATCTAATACAAACATCTATCCATTTTTCAATACACATAGGATTCAAAGTGGGTTAAGAATAAAACAAAAATATATGAAAGTTGAATGAGAAAACATCTAGATACACCAGACAACTAAATTTAAATTTTAAAAGCCAAGCATCTCTATATCTTTAATATTTTAATGTAAACTATAATCAGTATTTTGTTGCATTCCCCCTACCAAACCCTATCTTATAGGACAGTTTTCATAAAAAACTCATTAGTTTGAAGAAGTTCTACTTCATAATGAAATACATCACTTATAAGTTTTATTTTTCTTTTGCATTTTGTCATTCATTTTCTCAAATATGTATATCTAGCTACATATCTATAAACATGCACACACACACACACATATATATGCACACAAAATATCAGATTTTATTATTCAAGTCTGTTTTCACAATAAAATCGGTCTTAACTTGTGTTGGCAAAGTTTTAAGCATATACTTATGGGCAATATATTGAAGAATACAATTCATCAGTTAGCTGCTCTTTAGCTGTTCTGAAAAGGATTATTTTTAATCTCAAGCAAACAGCTGCTTCATGATCGAAACAAATGTTAAAAACACTTATAGAGTAGATAAGCCAAGGAAACATCAGTGCAAAGAAAAGAAAAGGTTGATAAACTATTTTATTTTAACTTAATACAAGTTTTTGAAGATTTTAAGACAAGTTTGTAAGCCACTGGTTTATAAGCATAAAGAATTTGCTGCTTGTAGCTAATCTGGTTGTACAAAACTGAAACATTACAATTATCACTCATTTATAAAGAAAAAGACAGTATGTCAGATTGATTATGCTTAAAAAAATATTAAATAAAAAGAAAAGATTGCTACAAGTTAATCAAAATGTGTATTTAAGTTTATTATCACTATAAATGCTGCTAGTACTGGTACCATGTATCCCAGTACTAGCTGCTGTATTAGTTCCACAACCAGAATTTTCTGTTGAAAAAGGTGGCTAAACAACCTGCAGGATAAAAAAATTAAAAAAAAACTGTCATAGTAGATAAAGCTTCTTGTAGCATCAGCTACAAGAAGCTTCATCCTCTATCAAGCATAATGGCTATCGAGCATAATGGTGTAGATTGGGTTCCACTGCTTTGTATGCTTCCAGTCTAATAGACGAAAAATTTTTATAAGAAAAACCTGAAATATGCAGAAACCAAGATTAGAATGATAGAGATTCCCTAGAGACTAAACAACATTGTTGGCTAGAACATCTTATGGAGAAAAAAATGAAGACAAGGCACATATTTTATGTCATTTGCAGCTTAACACTGAAAGAAGAAAAAAACATCATCTCCAACACTAAATTATACAAGCAATTCCATATATAGTTGTTCCAAGGAGCGGGGAGTTCAACCAAGAGATAATGACTACAAACAATTTTCAAGCAGCTGCAGACTAAATCTGTACATAGTACTGACAGCATAACCAGTGCAGTGATGACATGGCATTGCTGAGCAGAGGGTTTCTTACACAGCCAGGGTAGAGGTTCATTCAGTGGAATAAATGGACACATGTCTGTCTGTGACCAAGGCAATCTTTCAAGTTGGAGGGCATCAGTTGTGGTTTGACCAGGAGAGGGATGAACTCTGACCAATCTACTTGTCCAAGATATACTATGCATGAATGAATGAATACCTGTCTAGCTTTCAATCCCAACATATGGAAGTTGGTCATATGCTCACCTGCACAGTGACCTTATGATGATGATTTTATTTAAATGGTGCAAGAGCTACTCTAGCAAAATGAAACATTCACTCTTTAGCGAATATACTTCAAATTTAATGGCTTAACATCAAAATTTCTTTTGAAAACAACTAAATGATAATCCATTTTTTTAATTTCAGGAATATAAAATTTATTTGCAACCAAAATGTGTACAATTTTTATGAGTGAAATAACTTGTATATAGAGAGTCCTTAAATTTGAATAAATAATAACAAACATGAAATATCTTAGAAATGGATGTATTATTTCAAGTCATCAGATATTTGCTAAAATTTGCTCATTTTTTTTTAAGAAAGAAAACTATATCTATTGAAATATATAAGTAGATTTGTCTTTATATGTGTATGTTTATCTCTAAGCATGAAAGCAAGTTAATTCATTAAATGATAGTTTATGAGGGTGTATTAAAAGTTCTCAACCAAAAAAGAATCCCTGAAAAATAAGAAAATTTGATGTTTGGTCAAATTTTGGAAAGTGTATCATAAGAACTTTTCAGTACTCCCTTATATAAATTGCATACACTTTACTCATATTTAAATAATATGACTCTGCAGCAAATAAAAACACTAAAACAAAACAAAAAAATGATATTCTCTCAATGAAAGAAAAATTACACTAGCCAAAGACAAGGTCTGATATCCTGAAATCTACTACTACAAGGAAATACTACATTATATTTCTGCTACAACTAAAAAGTAAGATATCAAACACAAAATAATCATACAAAAAAAGGTTAATCTATATAAAAGGAAAAATATATCTTGCTAATTCCCTGATTGTAGTTAGGAAGATTTATAAAATTAACTTACTAAACAAAAAAAATATACTCAATGCAAAAGAAATTAACACCTCTACTGCACTTTTGACAATATAAATGAAGCAATAATTGAAATATTGTAGAAAATTTTAGAATTATAAGATAACAAACTCATCACAAGATACCTTGGACTAACACCCTTACTCAAGAGTTGAAAGCATAAAGTGCAGGTATAGTCATGAACAAAGAACATAACTTTTAAACAAAGCATTGAAGAAAACCTACATCAAACTTAAAGTAAAAACATTGTAATTAAAAAGAGTAATAAACCTAATATTTTCAAAAAGGCTGGATATAATGAAAAACTTGACTGTTCTCAACAATAACACCAAATTTTAAAAATTAAATTAAACAAAAACATCACCAACCTCCTCAAGACATTGAACCTATCAAACTCCACAAAGTTGTGGACAAATACTATTCCATGAGTTATGGTAATGTCAAAATTCAAATCAGACTTACCACTACATTCAATAATTTCACAAATTCCTATCATTTATCAGAAACTCTAAACTGACTAATCATGCTTTACTTGCCAAGTAAATATAACTTTAATTCCCAAAATTAATTTCTTGAAATAATACATTTTAATAAACCTAATAATGGCACCCTAGTCTTATCAGATGCTGCAAGTGTTTACTAGTATATTTTGTGAAAGAAAACAGACACAGTAATACAAAATTTATATAACCACCCTACACTTGCAATATTAGACTATTAATAATTTCTGATTGGACAAAGTATTTTATAAAAAATTAAGTAATATAACACTTAACATTTTCATGTCCTTTAGAAGATTGTATTTCCAATACTAATAATTAAAAAATATTCAATTCTTACATTCACCAGACATGCACCCACACCTTTTCTGATTTGTCACTTGTGGAAGTTTAGTGAAATTCATGAACATACCAAACATCACTTCACAACTAACAAAAATATAACTATATACAGAAGACAAATTTTACAGAACTCACTGGAAAGAAAGACTCAAAATTCTCAAAGCCATTATAATACAAAAGAAACAATCCACATTAAATAAGATATATTTTTTCACATGAGATCATACACTGTACTGTGTATAAAATATTTAATAAAAAAAATGAAAAAAAACTATAAATATTCAATCCATGCTTTTTTATTTAACTGTTATATTTGATGTCACTGTAACATTCCAATTCCTGCAATCTAAACAACACCAGGGTGTAGTCAACAAAATCATGTCTATCATAGTGAGAACAACCAGCTTAAAAAAACACAAGAATAAATTTTGAACAATGCATCCATAATTTTGATCACAATATACAACATCTTAGAAAAATACAATAAAAATGAAATAGACAAACTTGACAGTTGAATTTAATAAAACTTGTTCGGATCAATATTTGATACCTAAGTACAGCTTATATATCTTAAGCAGAAACAGATTTTTATTTATTAATCCAACAGATTTTTTATCACTTTAAATGCAATTTTTAGTGGATACCCAGATATGAGCAGAAGCCAGTAGACAAAAATAAATATACCGCTTAAAATAAATATAGTAGCTACTCAAATACGTTTAAAGTAATAAAATATATCAACCAGTAAGGAATTAATTCACTTTCAATAGCCTGCATGATAAGCATGCATACAAAAAGGATCTAAAATATTACTTATATACCCAGAACCCAGATCTATACAGATAACCATGTACAAATAATCAGATGCATTCTACAAATGCTAAATTCATTAACTGAAATTTTGAAAAAAATTCCAGACTATTTCTGCAAAAAGCAGTCATAGACTGGGAATTATGCCTAAAAAAAGAATTATTTAATCCTGCTCCAGTTGTTACTGGTGCATGTTTTTCAGTATAAAACTTCCTGCCTTCATTTAAATATTTTTTAAATATTCATAACTATGATGCCTCACTTATATAAAATCCCTAATAAAAATATGCTACATAATGCACCACAGTTTTTTATATATGTGTATTTAAATAAACACAATTTCATGTTCATTTTTTTTTAAATATCTGGACTTAGGCTGCCTTTCGGTCAATGCTTCATCAGGAACCAGTCATTGGTAACTTTAATTATGTCAGACTGATTAGGAAAGAATTATGAGAGATAGTACTGGAACGCGCTTAAAATTACGAATATTGTAAATACATAAAATTAAGAAAAAAATTTATGTTTAAAATGTATAAATAAAGAAAAATAATGCAGTGAAGCATAAAAAGGAAAAAATAAAGCTCACATATCTCTGGATAAATGGATCTTAAAAAATTCTCCTTCTGCTTCCCCAATACAGGCTGAAATAATTTTAAGCATAAATCTTCCAAAATTAATAAGTGGTGTTTTGATCTGCCTGCATGTAAAATGGAAAATGACTCAGTCAGAAAACAAGACGAGCATGACTCATTATCTAATAGGTGTTGTCCAATTGAAGACTCGTGCACTGATTGTGACACATGAAAATAATCACATAAATGTAATCTAATATATCTAGGAACATGTCATCCATCCTATGTATTCAGCTTCACACTGACCTCTGAATTTATAAATAGCTAAACTTTTATTATGATAAGGTAGACGGTCTTTCAAAAGACTGTCTTTGCAAGTGGCCAAACATTGCAGGAATGCTTGGCCACTTGTAACAGCCAAGCATTCATAGCAACATCACTTTTTGATCCTTCGATATCAGCAATTCCTATCATTGTGAAGCAAAATTTACCAAGTGTTGGATTGTTCACCCACTGACAGGGAAAGTGAGCTGAGATTAGACCATCGTGAGACAGGTTAGTTTTATCCAACCAATTGACATGGGTTACGTTGGCCGTGGCCATAGCTATCCCATCCAGTACGAGAGGAACTGCAGGTTAAAACAACAATTTATGTGCACACATAAACAAGCGGCAAGGCTATGCTGCTTTTATGTGATAATGGCTGAAAGCCTCTAAGCCGGAACCGCCACCGGTGCCATCACAATATTATGAAAGTCGTCTCTTTTTGTTCCGCCGATGCCTGCCATAACTGGCGTCGTCATTGTGGCTGCTGTTTTTGGGGTCTGCAGCAGCACTTGTCATTACCACGTCCTTTCAGCTGTTGTTGCTTCATATGTGAATGGGCCACCCATATTTGACATCTGTTTGATTTTACTGTCACCATCAAATTTCGAATATCCTGTAGAGCGTGAGATGAGGGATCGCATGTAGACCATTTGACTTCGGGGTATCATACTTAGTAGAGCAGCCACCACACTGCGATCTATTGAGATAACTAACTCAATTTGATATGTATATATGTGTGTGTGTGTGTGTGTGTGTGTGTGTGTGTGTGTGTGAATAGAATATTTTGTTGTAAATGAAAATGTTTTCAATAACAAAATAGAGAAAAGACAATGTTATCAACATTTTTATCAGAGAATATAATAAAATGAATTATTGAAAGTATTTTAATAATAAATTTCAACTATAATTTTAGAATTCCTCTTTTAGTTTGTATTTTAATATGATTTAAATCTGAGATAATTGTATGTAAGTATTACAAAAGAAACTGGAATTTTAAAAATAACTTTGACTTTCATGTTTAACAGTTTGTCTCTTTTTAAAAATGAAAATGCATCAGAATTACTCCTTCAACACCAACTAAAAATAACTAAGTTTTCCATGTATCCTCAAATTTATTTCAAGCTTAAAATAAATGTTATTTAGCAGTTAGACATCATGGATTTGGAACTAATAATTACAACTACTTTGCCACAAGCTTCTACTTTAACTGCTTGGCTTTCACTATTAGAGAAAAAAAAGCTTTCACTTTCCCCCTTATCAGTCTTTCATCAGGATATTTAGTCAGAAGGAGTGTTCTAATCTTTTGATATTGAGTTTTACCAGAATTGTCTGTTCTTTTTACCTATAGAACCTTCTTAACTTATTAAAACCTTGGCTTTTAGTAGTTTTTGGAAATATAAATAAATGATAATTTGTCTCAATCTTTAGCCATCTCCTATTATGCCTATTACTACCTTCTACTCATAACCTAGAGTTATCAGCCATCTCAACTATACAAAAAGATAAATGTATAAATAAAAATGTACACAGAATGTTTGTGCAACAGAATGTTTGTTTAAGAACTTAAGTTTTCAGAATAATAACAAGGAACTGGAGAAATTAGTATTAGTAAAAAGGATTAAGTCTGATGAGGAGAAACAAAAGAAGAACCTTGAAACTGATGAATAGAGGGAAATAAGAAAGAAAATTAAAATAATTAGATATAAAGAGGGAAAGGAAATGAACAAATTAGGACAAATATTTTAGTAAAAATAAATAACTTTACTGAAAATTGTGCTTCAATAAAAAGAAGATAATGATATAGAAAAAAACAAGTTAAAAAACTTAAAAAAGAAATGGGAAAATGTATTTGTGCTTGTTAGAAAATAAAATAAAAAACTAATCAAAAATGAATATTTCCCATCTGAAAAATTTAGAAATGTTAAGACTTAGTGTTACTACAGTGTAAATAAACAATATACAATTGTGATAGAGTGATAATATATTGGATAAGAAAATAAGATAGTTATACAACTTAAATTTGAAGGTTGTCTGTTAGTTAAGGTTTTGCAGCTTAATAAAATATTGTCATAAGAAAGACTGCAGGGATAAATGATGCAAGTTAGAAGTTTGTTCTTTACTTGTGATCCCTGCCAATTAACAGGCACAGAATAAATTTAAAAATGACCTGAAAGCAATAAAATAATAATAAAGAAACAAAAGTAAAAAAAAATTATCCTACACAGTCAACAAAGGAATTGTCTTACATTACTGTATTCTATATATGCAGAAAAAATGAACACAGATAGAATATTGTGACAAGAAAACTAAATGTTTTCTCAGTAAAGAATGTCAAACATTTTTAATACTGACTACACTCAAAACCCAGATTAACAAAAGTATATATATTATAAAATCATTATAAAATCTGGATATAAAATTAAATATACTGATAAAATAAGCACTTGTATTATAAAGAGGTCTTTTTTATATATAATCTTTTCACCCCAAACAAGGTAGGACCACCACTAGTGCACAGGAAGTTCTTCTTCATGTGCCATGTCCCTTCATGGACTTCAACTTGGCTCTGTCTCCTGTGGATCTCAATATTTTTTCTCTTGGTATCTCTTCTAAACCCCACTCTGCTATCCATTTGTTCAGATGTAACAAGTATATCTCATGCTGCTTTCCCCTGTCACTCCTTCCCTTTATCCAACCTGTGAGTATTAAATTCTCCAGGCCCTCCTTCATCATTACATGTCCCAGGAATCTCATTTGTCTCTTCCTGATATTAAGTATAAGTTTTCTTCTCATATGCATCTTTCCAACACCTCATTGTTGCACATGTGCTCTGTCCATGGTATCCTCAGCATCCTTTTGTAAAACCATATTTCTACTGCCTCAAGCCTCACCTTCATCTCTGATGAGATCATCCAACATTCACTTCCATACAGAAAGACAGATATCACATAGCAATCTAGCACTCTTTTCTTTGTTTCTAATGAGATTTTCCTGTCTTTCAGTACTCTGGTTAGATTCTGAAATGGGTTTTTGGCCATGCCAATGCATCTGATCTCCATGTCGCATTTTCCATCCTCTGTCAAAACATTTCCAGGAATTTTTTACTTGTTTTATTTTAGTTTCTCTGACTTGTAGTTAGTGTATTGGGCTCCTCTTTTTGTTGATGACCATAAATTCAGTTTACTTGAAGTTTATGATCAGTCCTTTCTTCTCACTTTCTTTTGCTACCTTCTGTTGAAGATCCTGCATTTTCCTTTCCATGTCTGCTATCAGTACTGTGTCATCTGCGTATTTGATATTGTTGAGATTGTGGCTGCCAATGATGAATCCCAACAAGGCTTTTATTTCTCTCATAATTGCTTTGCTGTACAGGTTGAAAAGATCCAGTGAAAAAACACATCCGTGTCTAATGCCACTTTCTATTCTTGCATACCTGCTGAGTTCACTTTCTACCCATACATAAGCAGTTTGCTGCCAATATAGATTCTTGATTATCCTAATGTCTTTTCTGAAAATGTCAAGGTTATTGAGCATCTCTATCAAGTCCTTGTGTCATACTTTGTTGAATGCCTTTGCATAGTCTATAAAGGTCCTTCTGCATCTGTATTGCTCATTCAGATAGCATTCTGAGCATGAATATCGCATTCCTCATTCCTGTATCTTTAACAAAGCCACATTTTTCTTGTCCTATCTCTGAGCCAATTCTGCTGCATGCTCTGTTCATCAGAATCTGGATGATGAGTTTTGTTATGTGGCTCATCAAACTGATTGCACCTGGCTTCTTAGGTAGTGGTATGAAGATTGATCTGCTTAGGTCCTCCATTATCTTGCCAATGTCGTAGATTTTGTTTACTATTTCTGTTAGTCTGTATACTCCAAAGCCTTCTAGGGACAACATATCTATTACAAACCCAACTGGTCCCAACTGGTCCTGCTGCTTTGTTTCTCATCAGTTTGTCCATTGCCAAACCACTTTGGTTTTTAATATTTTTGGTCCATCCATAATTTTGTATATTGTTGGTTGCTTACTATTGTTGTGGAAGAGATCTCTGATATACTCGTCCCATCTCTGAAGTAAATTTTTTTCTAATATTATTCACCTCCTGCACAGGGGGTTACAGTGAGAGGAAAAACAAGGCACAGGGAATATTGAAGAAAAAATATGAGATAGATGGAAATCAAGGAGATACAAGATGACAACTGATGCCGCATTTAAACTTTTGGAGATTGTAGCTATCAGGGAAGCAAGCAAATGGAATGGAGTTCCGCAAATGGAATGGAGTTCCACAAATGGAAAGTGTGAGAAAAGAAACTGTTAGAGTAGAAAAGATGGTTACATTTAGCTATTTCAATGGTAAAAGGTTTATACAACATGTCAGAGAAAGGATGTTTTAAAAAATACAGATTATTAGACTATAGAGAATATAAAATTTTGTAACTCTTATGTCATATGCAAATCATTATTTGATTTCAGTTATTTACAACTATAAATATCAGTGTGAAGCTGAATATATAGATAGAACTTATCAAAGGTTGGAAACTAGAATAGATCAGTATGTACCAGCTAAGAGCCATCATGGGAATGGAACAAGTTGTATAAGCAATTGCTGAACACTTAATAAATAATTTGATGTGTGCTATGTCATTTCCCAGGAATGTCTTTACCATAATCAGCAGAGTGCACCAATTATCATTTGAAAATATTAAAGACATTATATATTAAGTCTAGGCAGCCTTCCCTCTGTAAGCAGAAAGAATGGTTGCTTAGTCTTAATGGAATCAAAGTGTGATTATATTTTTTCATTTGCTGATTCTCTGGCTGTTTTTAATTTTTTTGTTTTTAATAATGAGCACACAATTTACACATTTGTCCTTGATTGGCCCCAAGGACAAAAAAAAGTTAGCCTCTTTTTCGTTATTTTCTTCTTTGTTTCAATTCCTTGTTTTATAGTGATTTATTTCATTATCCTTGCTCTTCTTACCTCTGTTGTTTTTTATACAATTTTAATATGTCAGTTCTTTATTGCATTAATAATATACTAAACTTTAAGAAAAAGCAGTGACACAAACAAAATACTATTAACAGGTGTGCCAATAAGAGTACAGTAAATTAATGCTAGCCTCAGAGTTCAATATGGTTTCATCCCAGAAACACACATATCATAGCACTTCATACTCAATTTTATGTAGGTGTCAGATTGTTCTTTACTAGAAATATATAATCACAAGTAATTACCTATGTTTATAATCTAACACAAATCATCACTCAAAACTGGTTCAAAAAAC
Organism: Ascarosepion bandense; assembly: GCA_037127315.1. Lineage (NCBI taxonomy): Eukaryota > Metazoa > Mollusca > Cephalopoda > Sepiida > Sepiidae > Ascarosepion > Ascarosepion bandense. Next base: position 3,961,864 of record JBBBDQ010001763.1, on the reverse strand, counting down.
CTCAAAAGGAATGGTAATATTTCATAAATAATGATGCCAAATTTTTATCACCTTATAACAGTGAATTTATATTAAATTCACAATTGATAAATAGATTAAAAAATTGAATATTTTGGTTAACAGTATATTATAACAATACTATTTTATAATAAATATTATGAGTATCAAAGACAATATTCAAAAGCATCATTAATACTATGAAATTACATCAGCTTTGTTCTATATTTTTCTATTTTTTTCATTTATAGAAATTCTATAGCTAAAAAAAATAGAACAAACCTTTCTGTCAACTGAAATTTGAAAGTACTAGATGTTCTAAGCAATTTTAGACCTATATAGACCGATCATGTCTTATCAATATGGTTCATTATATGAAATGCATAATTCTATGCACTGCTTCACTATATTCATTATTCCTATTTACTTAAGTATTCTCTAATTTTTAGAAATATATACTCTTCTACTTATTTCCATTCATTATCTTTTCTGAATATCACAGATAAAGCTTTATAATTTACTATTTGGACTAATATCCTCATCTTTTCTGTTTTCATAACATTTCTTAAAACAAACTATTTTAGCTAATGCATCCTTGAGCCTTTCTCAAAAATAATTAGATGTCATCTAATCAGATTTGTAGTATCCAAATAAGTGATATTTAAGAAAAAGAACACTAAATGAATCACAATATCAGACAAAAACATTACAGTAAAAGCAACAAAGATTAGGATAATTATCCTAATAATTAAGTCATAATTCCTGAATTTGGTTTTTAATAAGACAATGCTTATCAAAAATAATCTTTTTTGTGGTTAAATTCATGCAAATTCATCATAATGGAGAATAAGTTTTTAAGAGTATTTACTATTTTTTAATATGGTCAAATCTGTACAAATGGAGGTCTTTATTTTGAAACTTTCATTCTCTAATATTTGATATTAATCTGTGTGTGTGTGTGTGTGTGTGTGTGTGTGTGTGTGTGTGTGTGTGTGTGTGTGTGTGTGTGTGTGTGTGTACTGGATTCTGAACATATAGCATCTAGTTGAGACCTAACATGTTTATTTCTACAAGTATCTGTAGTTAAAATAAAACACAATATTATTTTTGTTTTCATTTTCTCAAACAGAAAAACAGATGGACAAACAGAAACAGAATAAACAAAGATAAAAAGAGACATTCAAAGCAAGAGAGAGAAAAATTGATTTAATAGAGAGAGAGGTAAAATGAAAAAGAAAGAAATATATTTTCGATGATAATCTACTTAAAAGCAGTGTGCATAATTAGGGTATTTTATAAATTAACAAATTATATTAAATATGTACAATTTATACAGTTTTATATATCTGAAAAAAAAAAAAACTATTATTTTAATTTTATGATGGAGTTAAAAATTTCTTCAAACTACTTTAAACTAAAACAGTTATCCTGTCCAAATGAACCATGTAAAATAAGAATTCAATTTAAGAAAAAAATATACATAATAATATTAAAAAGAAATAAAAGTAAACATTTTAAAAGACAGGTAAATGTAAATCAAGATAATCTACTATTGCATATTTACTCAAATCTTCATTACAAAAAAGTTGAAGAGAATATATGCCTGAAAGAGAGCAAGGAGTGTAGGTGGATGGCTGGTCAGGTTGGAGTTGCCATCAAAGTATTTACAGGTTACAGTATCTGGCTTAGAACACTATAAATCCATCAGATATCAATGCCAAATATTTATTATGCAAGTCAATGTTTTAATCATAAAATTAGTATTATTAACCAATCGATTTTAATAACATTTTTGGAATATGCTATTTCAGCTTATATCCCTTTAAGAAATATGTACAGGAATATTTGGTAATATGAGATTTCATTATGCAATTTAAGAACTGTTCATTTTAAATAAATATAATTAGTTACCTTCAAAGAAAAGCAATACTTAAGGTTTAAAATGAATTTTTAAAAATGAAATTTTTTTTTCTTGAAGATTTGATTTTAGTTTTGATTTCAAACTAAATTTAATATATCCAATAAGCAAAATGTTTTAAATTGATTAGAATTATTTTTTTAATTTCTAAAAATGGCTGATTTTTAGCCACTTTATCTGTAAAAATTATTTAATAAATATAACATGAGCATAATTTTTATATAATTATTTAACTACCCTAGTAATCTTAAAAATTTAGGAAAATATTCTAAGTAATTTCATTCAATTTTAAATAGTTTGGCTTTATATTTACTATAGTTACTGCTCTTATTTTCTGATAATGTCAAGTATGGACATTCATATTTACAAAAATTGACACAAACATCTAGTAATTATGTCCATACAAAAGCTGACTGTTATCTACTATGTATTCAATTGTGAAATCACAATAACATATTTTTATTACTTAAAGTCTCCCAAGAAAATTAAAATTTAGCATTAAATAACCCATAAGGAGTTGATATGCTGTTAAACAAATCAATCAATCTATGCTGATGACAAATATTTACTGCTGTCTTAATCAGTTCAATAAGGTTAATTTGGCAGATGATCTCTAAAATTAATTCCAATTTGTTAAGTAGGGCAAGAAATGACTTGTTAATTTCAATATCTCCAAAATGAAACTGGTCTCTTAATCATCTCAGAGAATCCTTTTTGCCTTCCAACAGCAGGACTGAAGCTAACCTACAATAGAGTAACTTATTGCACATTTCTTGTGCTAACATTTTCTGCAGACAAGAAGTTGAAAGGCTATATTAAATCAACTGCTAAGTCTGCTGCTACAAAAGTTGGTTGACTGTGTCGTGTTAGACAATTTTTCTTGCCAGAATCTATTTTAAGATTATTAATTCTATTAATATTTATAAGTTTACCATTCATCCGTGCATTGAATATTGCTTCCATTTCTGGTCTAGTGCTTCTGCTATATATTTACAGATTCTTAATAAAATACAAAGAAGAATCTATTGGTCCCAATCTGATATCTTGGGTTCAGTCACTTTCCCCACTACCGTCATGTAGCATCCTGGTGTCCTTTCTATAAATACTTTCATAGCAGTTGTTCTGATGAACTTTTCTCTATGGTACCTTGAATTTAGACACAGTACTAGATTGGTAGCAAGGTCTCACCATTTTACAGTTGAAATAGCTAGATGTAACCATAAGTTCTATGTTTACAGTTTCTTCTTACAATTCTTAAATGTGGAACTTTCTTTCAGCTTCTTGTTTTCTAGTCAACTTTGATCTTCAAAAATTTCAATGTTAAAAATTTCAGTGTCACTCATTATCTTCTCTTAATTCCTGTTCTTTTAGTGTTCTCTCTCTTTAATATTTTAGCATATTCTCCTACACTCAGTAATTCCTGCATCTTAAAGGCTTTGTTGCCTTGCTTGGGGTAAATGATTTAAAAAAAAATTAATTCAATATTACTTAAGAGACAATAGGGATATGAAGTAAGGTTTTTATATAGTATTGTATGCAGTAAAATTATAGGTCTCTGTAAGTTGATGTTAGTTTAGTTACAGAGGACTAAGACAAGATGCTTTTTTTAATAGTACCAAGAAGCTTTTTAGCAAAAGAGTACATTCATGCAAGATAATGATTTTGCATATTCTGCAAAAACAAATACTGTCCACTTGCCAAACAAAAGTTACAAAGATGCTAAATTAATGGAATAGCACTCAGCATCTTCAGATATTAATCCAATGAAAATTAATGGTCCAGCATTAAAAGAAATGTATATCAGAATGGAAAACATTCAAGCAAAGAGGATTTTTGAGAAGCAATAAAAACTGGTACAAGAGTAGATTAAAATAATTATAAAGGTATTCAATATCAAGAACCCCATATCAACATGTAAAATAATAATATATTAAAGCATATAATCAAATATGTTTGCATGGTCTGTATCATTTTATCATTAAATAATGTCAAATGTTATTTTGCATTTGACATATACAAAACAAATACTTACCAATATTTTTAATGAGGATAGATATTATAAGCTGAAACTCACATGATATATCAGATTATCCATATAAATATATCCTAAAAAATTTATGAAAGCACTAAGTTGTATAATAGAATTTAACAGCATATAATGAAGAAAATCAGTTATTCATTTAATTTGAGAGCATAGAATCACAAGAATAAAAGGTGAAGGAAAATTTGAAGGTTGACAAGACAATTTTTGGTCACCCTTATTCAGAAAACAGGCAATACAACAGAGAGATATCAATCACACTAATGTAGAGAGTTGCGTGTAAATTCATCTTTATTTCAAAGTAACGAGAAACCAAAATCGTTTTCCTCAAACAAATAAAAATATTCAGAAAAGCTATAAAATAAAATCTAAATGACTGTGCAAGTTTTGATTAACCATCTTGTCTGTCTAGGAAAACTGGTTTTTACTTGGTATGTCACCTACTTCAACAAAACTTTGATATTATACAAAATGAATAATGGTCATACTTAACATAAAGCATCTAAATTTATGTGATGACAATAGGGGTTTTTATCAATAATTAAAAGCAGTCCATAGCCATTCCTACCAGGCCCAGAACAATTTATATAATGCTGATGAGACTATTGAACATCTAAAAAGATTCTATCCTGAACAACTGGTCAGATCATTTCCACACGCACTTTAATAACATGATCCCAGTGCTAATTACATCTTCAGCAACCAGCATAGGATAAGATACCACCATCACCACAAGAAATTGTAAAAACAATCAGTTAAAATATGGCAAAGTTGCAGCTATTGATGGTCTCTCTCCAGAGATCTGAAAGCACAGATGTCTGTCTCTGCATACAAAGATACACAAACTAGTTGTCTGCTGCTAGAAACATGGTAAACTACCTTATAGCATCAAAGATGCTATCATCATATTCTTTTTCTAAAACAAAGAAGACTCAAAATGAATAAATTACATGCATATCACACTGCTTTTTAAGAGAGTTTCATGAAGATGTAACTGTATAGTTTGGTCTTACCAATCTGTACAGTAGATCACCTTAAGAGTTAGTTTGGTTTTAGTTCTGACTGAGATATAACTGACAGGTGTTTTGTTTTTGTTTTTTTTGTTTGTTTGTTTGTTTGTTTTTGCTTTGCAACAGGTCCAGGAAAATATTGAGTAAAAAATCATCTTTGCTAATTTGATATTCCATACTATATGCTGACTAGAATTGGAAAATTTTAGACAATCAAGCCCATCAAAATTTATTACTGTTTTTTTTTCCAACTCAATGATGCACGTCTAAGTCATGTCAGACAAAGTAGCAACTTATCATTGTGACTTTCACATTAGTTTGTTCTTTAGCATATTAAAATAAACCACAGAGTGCAACAAGTAGATTTGCCTACATACAAATATCAGTCTCTTCAATCTGAAGTGACTTCATGTCCAATTGTGCCCATAGATAGTGTGACTAGTTCTCACAATTCTGCTATACAAAGGTCACTGAACTCTTTGGTTCAGAACAGAGTCTGAAGAAGCTTAATCTTACATCAGCCTATATACCATGAAAGAAATACCACCTTCTTTTATTACCATCAGATTAATGAAGATGAAAAGAGTATAGGACTTCATCTATATAAGGTCACTCATATAATTTGATGATAGATTAAACAAGAGGATGGCAAAGTCTAACAATGCTTTTTTGAGATTTTACAAATAAAATAATCTCAAGAAAGATACAAAAGTAATTTGAAAAAAGCTATTGTCTATATTTTCATTGTGCCAAATCCTTAATCACTTACCAATACCACCGATACCTCTTTAAGTACTTCCATCAATATTCCTTCTGTGTTATTCTCAATAAGCACTGCTGCAATGACTGCCAATAACACAAACATTGTAAATAAACTGCAGGTTATGTATCACAGACAGAAAATTATTGTTTATTTCTATTTAGTAGGTTGGCCAGATGATCATCACTCCTGGTTAGATCACTTGAGAAGGGGTGGGTGATATATTTTTTTGTTTTTTTGTTTTTTTGTTTTTACAGGCCCAAAACCCCCAATGATTTCAGGCAGGAATAAATATCACTGATGAACATTTCTGACACACCATAAGTGCGTTTGAAAAGTAATACTGGCTAGCATAATAGAAGGGTTTCACAGAAATGATATAGAGACTCCTTCAAAAAAACCTTATGGTATTGTCTACAATCATTTGGTATCAAGGTAGGTAACATATAGCCAGAACTAAAGCATAAAAAGCAATTTTTTTTCCATTCATTCAATGACATTAAAAACAAAGTTTTTTTCCAGAACCTTACAGTACCCCTTCACACACACACACACACACACACACACACACACACACACACACACACACACCACACATAATATATAATAGCAACATTCCCTCTTTTATACAAGTTTCACAAGTCACTGCAGTTCATGGGTAAATTCATATATTTAAAAACATGCATCTGATTTTATAGGAAATATTAAATTTTTTTTTTATCTTTATCTTACTTTAATAAAAAAAAAAGAATGGAATAATAATATGACTAGGAAATGTTGATAACTGGCAAATAAGGGTTGGGATATGTGAAATGATGGGTTGTAGTGGATATCCAAATCTATGTATTTTATTTTTAACATTTCTGTTTTAGGTATCCTGAGGAATGCAGTGGTTCAATGCAAAACATATCCAGGTGCCGACTGCGGAAGTGACCATGTCCCAGTCATCTGCAAACTAAGTATAAAACTCTGAAGAATGAAGAAGCCTAGCACATCACCAAGGCTGCTATACAACGCGCTTGTGAATGACCTCACCCTGCAGAAAGAATACACTAACAGTGTGAGAAAGAAATATGAAGAACAAATTGGAAAAGGACACTCAAAATGGGACTCACTAAAGGATGGTGACCTCAACGAACAACATTGCCCCAAAGGAAATCAGAAAAAAAAAAACACTGAGTGGATGACTGAAGAGATTCTCCACATGATGCAAAGGAGACAAAAAATAAAGCCAAGACATGGAACAGATTACAAGAAACTACACAGGGAGATAAGGAACAAATGCAGACTGGCTAAAGAGGAATGGCCCAACAACAAATGCACAGTAGAGAGACTGAGCAGGACCAATAAAGCAGAGATGCATAAAGAAATAATAGAACAGACAGGACAAAAAACCTGCTCCTCAGCAGGATGCATAAAATCCAAGGATGGGACAATCATATTGGAGAAAGAGGAAATATTCCAGCAATGGGAAGAATATATAAAGGATCTTTTTTGCGACAGGAGAGAACAACTGAGAATACACAAGGAGGAGGATGGACCGGAAATATTAAAATCCAAAGTGGAAGCTGCAATGGCTAAACTGAACAGAAACAAAGCAGCTGGTCCAGACGGCATCGTAATAGAGCTGCTGATAGCCCTGGAAGAATATGGCATAGAAAAAATTACCAACATAATAAACGAAATTTATAATTGTGGAACAATATCAGACAACCTATGCAAGTCGATATTTATAGCACTGCCGAAGAAACCAGGTGCAAACAAGTGCAAACTACACAGAACTATCAGCTTAATGAGTCACATTACAAAACTGGGTGTCAGAATCCTGATTAATAGAGCGAGAAGCAGAATCAGGCCAGAGATAGGACAAAAACAGTGCGGGTTCGTCAAAGACACTGGAACAAGGAACACCATATTTATGATTAGGATGCTCTCCAAAAGAGCAATACAAATGAAGAAAGACTTGTACCTATGTTTTATTGATTATGCAAAGGCATTCGACAAGATACAACCCAAAGAATTGATGGAGATGCTCGACAGTCTCGACATTTTTGAGAAAGACATCAGAGTAATCAAGAATCTCTACCTGCAGCAAACTGCCTGCATACGGACAGGTAACGATTTCAGCAGATTTACAAACATAGAAAGAGGCGTAAGACCAGATCTGTTCAATTTGTACAGCGAGAATATTTTGAGGACCCAAGATGACACACCAGATTGGAGGCCATAACTTGAACATAAGGTATGCAGATGATACAGTGCTGATTGCAGACAAGGAAAGGAAACTACAAGACCTTCTACAGAAGATATCAGTGGAGAGTGACAAAAAAGGACTACAAATAAACTTTAAGAAAACTGAATGCATGGTCATCATCAAAAGGTGAACCCAAAATGTCAAATACAGGTGGGAGATACCAGAATCAAACAAGTACAAAAATTTAAATACCTAGGAAGTGTTCTAACAGAAGATAGAAACATACTGAGAGCCACAAGGGATAGGGAGATGTGAAGAACCATGATCGCCTACGTCCTAGGGGACAGGGCACATAGAAGAAGAAGGTTGGTAATCTCCATCAAAAACAAAGAATTCAAAAGTTACAAAACCTAAAATATATGTCTGCTGTATAGATATTTTTTTATTTTAGCTGAAGATAAAGAAATTGAAAAACTTAAAATTACATTTGAAAAGAAAATTAGTTTTTAAATTTACTTATGAACTTCATAAAAGTAAACTTCCATTCTCATAGAATCCAATACATTCACCACTTTGTTAAATCAAAAACAAAACTGTCATCTGACAGTGTAGCGTGGTTCAATTCAAAGAAGTGTATCCTCCTAATAGAATTAATGGTTCCATAGGAGGAGAACAGGGAGGAGCAAAAGAAAAATCCCTATAAAACACTGTGATCCAACTGCATGGAAAAGATTCAAATAAACGAAGTTGATTGAAGCTATGCTTGCAACACAATGCTACTTCTGATGTAAAACACATCTGCTTACTTTCCATTTTACATCATTGATAATGGTCGTTGTGAGCACATTGTGTACTAGTTAACAATCAAAAGCAAACACTTTTAACATAATGTTGAAAATCTAACTTGCAGCTGGGGAAAAAACAAATAAATCACAAGAGACAGACATTTCTACACAAAAAACAATACCCTATCTGGTGGCAAAAACTGCTGGTGGCACCAGAAATGGAAGTACTACCTTAGCCACCAAAACTGTGGCAACTGGTTGGCAACTGACAAGGGCAGGGTATCACATGTGCTTTCACATATTATATATAGAAAATTATGAGCAAATGTCCTTTTAGATATAAAATAGATGTCATAAAAAATTTCCTAACAAGAATTCATTCTCTCATATGTTATTCTTTAAAGAACTTGGCAATGTGAAACAGACACTGGTTAATAACAGCTTCCCAAATCACCTTGCTTAAATAATCAAATTTAGATTATTTCTCTTTTTAATGAACAACAAATTAGGGAGCCGAGTTCAAATTCCAGTTGAATTCCTTTCATTCACTTATGCACAAATACCCTTGGGAAAGGTATTAATCCATCTCTTCCCTCCAGTTATGGGCTAAATAATAGGACAGACTGGGTTCTATAGCCTTGGCTGGCAACCAGTCTACAGCAGAAACCAATGGCAACCTACTGCAGGACAATCTTCTGCCCAGTTAGTCATGTCTCTTTCAGGACATGATCACCGAAAGTGTGTATCACATATGGCACTTAACTGACTCTTTCTAATGTAAGCAACTGAACATAAAACAATAATATTACCATTTTCTATAAAAATTAAATGCATGTCATAAACACGACAAATTTTCTCTTAGAAACTTTAAATTACAATTCTAGTCAACCAGAACAAGAAGTAGAAAAATTATAAAAAATAAAGACTCATGAAACATTTAAAATGGTCAGCATCAGCAATAACAACTGACCAGCAATATCCAAAATATAGGACCAATATTATTTATGGGTTTACATACTCCTTATGGCATTGCATTCCTGATGAAAACAAATTCATGAAGTTGTATATAATTACATTGGACATACAACTACATGCCTATCAAGAATACTTACTTTGTATCACTTATTAGGACCCATTTCAAAACATATGAAGACCTACCAACTTCCATTCACAATAATGCTGATAGAAAAGTCCAACAATATACAATATACACTTATCTAACTGCCGAAAACTCTAATGAAAGATTTATGATAAAAACAAAGAAACCAACTCATCAATTATGATCACAACATGCCCATTGTATTCAAGAATTAAAACATTTATTCCTATAAAAAAAATTCTACATTGAACATTAAAAAGAAAAAACATCTTTGAAAATGGCTGATATGTTAGCTCAAAGTGCTAAGATCCAAAGAAATGTTTTTACACACTATGTCTAAAAATAAATCTCTTCTATTAATGCAAAAATATAATAAAAAGCTTAACTACAGTGCCTTGTCCATCATCTTTAATGAAACCTATATATACACATGCACACACTGACAAGCTAATACAAATAATAATTTTTAAGGTTTTATACAGGCTATGTTAAACAAAAATAGCACTGTCTTAATTAATGCAGAATTATGGATGAATTAAAAGTTAAAACAGATGAGAGCACCCTACTAAGTTTAGTTGACTCAAAAGTTAAAACTAAAAAGTTTCTTACGAATAAGTATTTTGAAAACTCTTATATCAAAGCTGCTTTGATAGCACATACTCATAGCATATGTTGTAGAATCAGAATTAAAAGCTCACATTTCACAGAATATATGACTAAAAACATGTTGTACACATAAGAGACATTTGAATGAAAACATCCTACAAAAACAAAAATTTCTTATTCCTACTAATTTACCATTTTTTATTTCCTTTCTTGTGTATCAGTCAGTGTTGTAAATCAACACTGCTTTCTCACAAAACACTTTCTAAGAACAAAATATCTTTATTTACTTGTCAACCCCCCCAAAATATTTCCACCCCAAACCATTTTAACTACTCCTTTTAAACAGAAATTGCAAAAAATAGTGAAGAACAGATAAAGTGAGCAAAAAAATTATATGAAGATGAAAGCAGTAAGAAAATGAAAAAATACTAACATGAAAATTATGGTTGCTAATGAAGGAGAATTATGAAAATAATGGGTTTTTAATATTTGAATAAGTTCTAAAAGTCAGCAAACATAAAAAACAGAGAAGAAATTTGTTTCCTACTTAATTCTCCGTCTCTTTTCATTGTAATCAAGACACCGTCTTTTATAATTCATTTAATCTCACCTTTACTACTTGGTTATCTTGTCTTATTTGCTTTCAATTTTTTTTTCTCTCAGACCTTTATTATGTTTATCTGCCTCATCCATTACAAGCCAATATTCTTTTTATTTCATTTTTAGAATGCAGTCATTTCAATTAGCATTTTGAAGTGATGAACACCTGAATGAGGTTGCAGCTTATAATCATTCCCACTCAAACATCTTTCTCTTCTTTCTTTCTAAATAGTTCTTCCCTGCAAATATGCTTACTCTCTGGCTGCTATGATAATCCCAGTTTCTATTTATCAATATATCCAACAAATACTGATATTTAAAGCAATCAGGTATAGTAGGATTTTAAATGATAATGTTTAGGCAGATCCATGTATTTGTAAAGTCAGAAACACTTATATAGTCTCTATATTTTTCTGTCTTATGTTTTATTTTTTATATCTTTGACTAAATTTTCAATAGAAATCGTTAGATATTCTACTTTTTATTAATTTTCTCCAGCATAAAATTTATTAACTGATATGATTTAATCATTTTAAGTATATATGTATTTTTATTTATAACTTGTTATTCTAATTTATTATGCTTGTATTTTTTTTAATATTCCTTTATTTTAAGCTAGTAATTGCAACAATTTATTCTATTTTGTTATGATTAGCATCATTCATCAACCAGCTTGGATATTTCTCTCATCTTTGAATCTATTAACTACAACCTGATTTTATGCTAATTAATTATTTTTACTTGCAGATAACATATTTTAATAATTGTACATGAATTTTATACAAGTTTTTAAAAAATATTTTAATAGAATTATTTGTAATTATTACTTTATAAAAAGCAACATTGGTTCTTAGAATTTTACTAACATCCAAATATTCATTGATGAAAGAAAATATTGATTACAGAGGAGTTTTACAAAATTGATTTCATTTGTAAAATATCTTCAACCAGTCAATTTATTTTTAACACAAGATTACAGCAATATTAAACAATCCCACTTTATATTCTTTTACTCTTCATCTGAATAATATTTAGAACTGAAACTGATAAGTCTAAGGAATATTATTACAGCCTTTATTTTAGTTTTGTGAAGAGCATACATGACTTGTCAGAAATAAGGAAAGACTTCCAAATTACTGGGTGTGTCTATTCCAAATTACTCTTACAGTAGAGCTGTTCTAATTATAAATATTATGTTGCTCATTTTAAGTCTGACAATATATACATCTGTTAACATATTTTTCCCTTGAGTTTTAGGAAAAGCAAACAATTTGATGGATCTTTTTATAAAAAAAACTTTGGGATATTTCAATGAAATTTTTGAAACCTGTGACCAATTTGAAATTATACCTATAAGACTTTCATGGGCTACTAGGTATAGATGCTCTAAAAGAGGAAGGAATTTTTGAGTATGTTCCTCCAAGTGGCAGTAAGTGTGCCCTATTCCATTGCAATTTTGTGAAAAGCAGACAGGGATTTGAAAATATCAAAATGATTACAACAAACAATATCAAAAATAAAGTGGCTTTAATCTTTAAAATTTTTCCTGGTTTGTTCTGTTATCCAACCTGTTTCTGTTCAGAATAAATAGTAGACAAATGAACCTGGATTATCAGGAATTATACCACAAAGTGAATTCCTGTAACAAATTATTATTCTGATATGAATTCCCATAAAATGAGAAAAGGACCTGTACAAATTTCTCTCAAACTGAGACTGGTAACACTAAAGTTTAGTAACTATTGGTTTATATCCATATTTGTACTCTGGATTAGACTCCATTAAATTTACTTAAACATTCCAAGCAATTTTGCTTAGTTTAGAAACCATTAACATATATATATATATATATATATATATATATATATATATATATATATATATGTGTGTTTTCATAAGCATTAAGTTGATTGCATTGAATATGGGAAATATATACTTGTTAAGTTTTTAAAAAATTGGGGAGATAGATTGTTGAAATTTGAAAACCAAACATTACACAAAGACACAAAGTTTTACAAAAATGGAAACAAAGATATTATTCCATACAATCATGACTTAAAGATATAAAACCTTCATAACATCAAACACATAAAACAGCCTCACTAAAATATAAAAGCAGAAAAAAAAACATTTACATCCTCTCACATGTATATTAAAAACGAAAAATGAAAAGATGTTTGAAAAGGTTAATCCAGAGCTAGAATTAAAAGTTAAGAAAACAAACATATGAGAGTAGACATGAGCATTTTCCTCTTAACATATTTGGTAGAAGAGCCATACTGAGTAATTTCCACTCATAGCATTTCTCATAGCAATGGAAGTGATTTGAAAGTGATATCCTCTTCTTGAAGTAACAGGTTCTATCATGTTATATGGCACCAGCAAAAAGGAATGATCACTGACCTAACTTGACACAAAATCTATCTCCTGGAGATATACATCACAAAATTCTCAAATATAAAGATAAGTTCAACTAAAAACATTTATCCTTAAAATTAATTGTGAGTAATGAAGACAGAAACTTTGAAAATCCTTTAGCTAATGTAAAGAGTATAACAAAATGTTTCCAAACTTTCAACATTGTATATATTACCTGCCTATTTGTATAAGTTATACAAACAGATAGGCAAATCCATGCAAAACATAAAAGGCAGCAAATGCACCTTTCTTTTACATAGGTAGACATGTGTGCACATACACACACACACACATATATATATATATTACACAAACTTGATGCATAAGGCTACGTAGTCTCAGAGAAACATGCACATCTATTGATTATAAGTGTACATTTAAGTATAGATAGTGAGTACATATTTTAGGCCTATCCAGAATATGTATGTAATGAAATTTGCTGCAAATAATGAAAAAACAGAAAAATATTTTTTGTCAAAGAACCAGTATTAACATATAAAAAAATAAAATATTTTATTCAAGTATATAGGATACAGTGTTAAGCAAATATATTTCTATAGACTATATTTTGTGAATTTATTTATAAACATTAAATGATATTGCATTTTTATTATTTTCTTTTTAACATATATATTTTGCATAATAAATTCTGACATTCCTAAAAACAAGTTATAAATATTTTTAACAAAGACAGATATTAAAATCCAAAACTGTTGTTCATATAAATGTATCCTGAAAATTTTACCAACTTATGTTAGTTAATACCAATTATCTCATGAAAACATTGACTTAATAAAAATCTGAAAGTATACAAACTGAAAACAATATCTACATAATTATCTGGTAATGTATATGAAATATTTATATGTAAAATAAATATACATACTATTATAAATATACTTGTGGTATATAACAGCAAAAAATATTTGATGATTATATTAAAGAATTAAAAAAAAAAGAAAACATTGCTATCTCTCTCTCTCTCTCTCATCTATATATATATATATATATATATATAAGAGCATTTATGGTGATATATTTTTCAAATGCTACAATATTAAATTTCCAAGAATTTTGTCAAAAAAAGCAAAGTGAAATGATTTTCCCAGGACAAAAAAAATAAAAATAAAAAACAAACACTGACAAAAAATTAGTATGATTTTTTTTTAAAAGGCCTCATCTAAATTAGTTTATTAACAGTTTTATTACAAAGTTAAGTTTGTAATAATATTGTTAATAGACTAATTAATAATCAATAAAATTTGTAGATATCCAAAGAAGCAACAAAAATGTTTCAATTCATGATCTTGATTAATTTAAATAAAATTAGATATATTTAAATTATATAAAAAAAAATGTAAAGAAACGTGAGAAAAAGGAAAATGTCAAAATAATGATGCTTTTCAGAAAAATAAAAAAAAACATAGGAATCTTCAAATAGAAGAAGCAATGTAAAGGAAGTATATAAATTAATTAATTTTTTTTTAAATACAAGAAAAATGTCTACTTTAGTATCAAGATATTTTATTTCAGTAGTACAGTTACAGAAAGAGAAAAAGAAAATGACTGAATTATTTTAGAATTTCTAAGAAAAAATATAATTGCAGATGCCTTCCCACACCTTGTAAGGATACATGACTTACTAGAGAGAAAAAAAGTAAGTCAAGCCCAATGAATGACAAATCAAAAATTGTTTAAAATTAGCAAAGTAAAATTAGATTTGCGAAAACCTGTCAAATTGCTCGCAAAAAAGGGGAACAGTAAGCACAAGAAGAACCAGTAGAATGCTTATTTGTTAAATCTGTTGGTCCTTTTTTTTTTAACCAGGTTGATATTTATCATACACAAACAAAATTGCCCAGTCCTGCTCACACTAAAATACTTTCTGGCATTATATTAAACTTTGAAAAACAGGAGCAATTACAAATCTTCAACCTCAACTGACACACTCTGAAACAAATCAAAGAACAATAAATTTTATAAAATTGTCAAATCTTTGCAGGGTAATTACAAATTTACTTTAGATATAAATGAAATCAGTATATTTTTCTGTTCAATTTTCTGCTCATTTTTGTATGATGGATTCATTCTTCTTTAACATAGAAAGGGATGAATAAACAATAAAAGAAATTCAGATTCTCTAAAGTGTTAATGATTCCAACTGAGATGTATTTTATTTTTCATGAAAAAAAAAAAAAGAACAGATAAATTTCTTGATATGTGGTATCTTTATAAAGATACAATTTTTCTTCTCTTAATAAAATAGTCATGCTTAAACTATTCATTTATGAAGAATACAATGTTAAAAAGGTAGCACAATTTTTAGCTACTACAGTTACTTAATGCTGTTGGGTAATTCTTTATTTATCCTATCCCATCAATAGATATTGTCACTGATAGGTTATGCTGATTAATAAGAATGTTGTGTATACATTATTAAAACCCAATACATTCACAATGACTTAATCAGCACAGAATAAGACAATAAGACAAAAAAGAAAATGCTTCTATGCAAGTCCCCTATTGATACAAGACAATAGCAGGCTTCTTTTTTTTTTTTTTGCAATGTATTTATTATTTTTCTGGAAAAAATAAACAGTTTGCCAAAGTACATGCAATGAAACCACAGTTTTGTTGTTTTTTTTTCCTCCCATCAGGTTTAATTGATTGATGTTTATAGATATAATGGAAATATTTAAACAAAAATACATACATAAGATCAACCAGCTAAATGACAAATTTTATTCATATTAATCCTACAATATATATTATATATAATCATTATAAATTAAACAGTATATAGTCATATATCATTTAAATATACAGTTGACATTATACACTTATTTTGTATGCACTCAATATTAAAAGTAAACAGCAGTCACATGAACCTGTGGTAATTTCATATCTTTCTTGTTAATATTAAAAATTTTCTAATTCAATGAAAAATCATTCATAAGAAAGAAAATAAAAGAAAGCAGAAACAGAGAGAATGAAGAAAATAAGAAATGAATAAAGAAAATAGAAAGAAAAAATTAGCCAATGTTTTCAAATGTTGATGAATGAATCTAATTTCTCATTAAATGATTGCAAGGTCAAAACCTATCAGTAATCACAATGCTTGTAACAACTTTCTTCCTTAGGCAGTTGAAATTCACTGGCATTTAAAGTCTCACACATACACATACTGATTAGAACATAATCTTTGTTGTTTTTTAATCAATTACAACAAATTCTGAACAATGCCAAATAAAACAATGTCATGCTATCTTCAGTGTCTATCTGAACCAAGTAGCCATTCTGATCAAGATGATGCTAGGCTACTGCTTGATTCTAAATAAACACTCATGATCATTGATAGATATCCATAACATGCATCTACTGCGAAATTTATAAGTATAAATGTAATGATTGTAATGAGTGCCATGAAAAAATTCTATTGTACTAATCTTCTTTTAAGCATTCAAAATCCTGACTCTTACCAGGGCTCAGACAACTACGGGCACATATGTATTTAAGTCAACCATCAAAATTGATTATATATCCTTTGTATACTTGGGTCATTACAGTATTTTGTAGATACTGGCCATGATCAAAATGATATATAATTTTGACCATAATGGATTCTAGTTTTAACTGTCTGAAAATATTATGTTATGATACTTCTCAGACTTATCAACAATATGAATCAATCTGTTTCTCTAATTAACTAATGAGCATATATGCATGATCTTAATTTTTTTATTCATTCCAAGCAAGATAATAATGCCATTAAGATGTAAGGGACTACTGAAGGTGAAAGAGACTTTAGAAGGAACCAGAGAGCCATCCTAAACAGAAAAGAAATTAGCCTCAATGCTACTAATCAGTTATTAGTAAACAGATTAGTAAATAAATTTATGCATAAATATAATTTCATCTTAAAAAAAATTGATACTTCATAAAAATATTAACAACAGGTTTTCAAATCTGAGTTGATTTAAATATAAAAAATCTCAAACAGTAAAAGTAAAGAAACAATTCATGGCAAACGTTTACAAATATAAACTCTCAGTTTTCATATGAAATTCATTTTTTTTCTTCAATCTAATTCGTAGTAACAAAACTGCCAAACAAGTACTAGCTAAAATAAAAGTGTTGATATTTAATTACTAAATTGTTTTCCATGCAAATTAAACCTTACACTAGATATAAATAAATAGAATCTCTAATAATAAAAATAATAATAATAATATCTATCAACAGATGTTGTGGTGTAATGTATATCAGTTTGGAAAGAGAAATCAGAGAACTGAGTTCAAATTCCATTCAAATTCATTTCATTCACTTACACACAAATATCTTTGGGAAAAGTATGAAACCATTTCTTCTTCCTCCCACTATGGATTGAATAGCAGAACAGATTGGGTTCTATAGCCTTGGTTGGCAACCAGTACACTGCAGACAGAAATGGCAACCTATTGCGAGAAAATCTTCTACCTAGTCAGTCATGGCTCAAAAGAGATGGCCCAAGCATGTATCACATATGGCAATTAACTAACTGAATAATATCTATGTTGTCATTTCTAATGCTAACTAAACCCTACTCACAAAAATCAGTAATAAATTAAAGAAAAAAATCACATTCAAGTTTAAGTTTGTTTCATCAATATTTTAAACATTTGAAAAAATTACACAAAAAAATTTGGAAAATGTTGGATGTTTACAAATGTTTTAATGAAAAGAAACAGCAAAGTTCAGGAGGTTCCAAAATTTAAAAAAAAGTATTTATTAAATACAAATGATTTTGTGTAACCAACAATTTTTGTCAAATTAGTCAAATTTATATCTAATGCTGATTTTGTAACTGTCTGTTTATTTAAAAGGATTTTTTTTAAATTTTGGGAAATAATCCTTTATCATAAAAATATTTAAAAAAATAAAAAATATTTATAAGTTTCTTCTTTGTTGGTTTTTTACCTTGTATATTAAAAATGAATAGAAATTTAGATATAAAAATCAATAGCTGATAAAATCAACATATTTTTTTACTATAAAAAGGAATTGTTTTATCATTTGGTCAGATTTTAAAAGGTATGCAAGGCAGAAAACTTTTCAACATTTCCTTCAAACAAATATATTCCCAAGTTCTAAATAAGAATTTATATATCATGATTGAAATTATAAATAAGCTGTTCAAAGTTCACGTTTTCTTTAAGCACTTTCAACTATTTCAGTCATTATCAAGAACTGAGCATTGTCAATATGGTTAACAATTTTTGACTAAACCTGGTATCTTTAGATTGATGGAATTGGAATCAGTTCAACTGTAGCTCAAAAAATTTTTGTTTAAAATTTCCACTGTATATCATTCAGTCTATGTAATTAATATTCACCATTAAATAAAATAATCTAATAAGGAGAATTATTTTTGAAAATTATATATATATATAATTTTAACATTTTTTCATTATTAAACCACAGACTTATTGATACACCTAAATTTGTGCACAAACCTATGAATACATTAATAAATGATATAAAACAGATATTAATAAGTTAAAAATTAACATATTCATATTTCAGAGGGTGTGTATGTGTAAATTGTTCTTATAAATGTAAAAAGTGTATACATACTTTTTAAATAAATAAATAAATAAATAAATTAACCATAGAAATAAAAATTCATTATTCAAAATATTTTAACAAAAATTTTAAAAACTGATTCCTTTTCAGCTATTAGAAAAATTAAATGTCACACTGACTATAGTATTAATCATTTGCTAATCCACTTCACTCTAAAACTGTCACCATTAATAATACTTGTTAAATACCTTTATATAATTGAGCTATGAGGCAGTTGATAGTGAAGCAGCCAGTTTGATAGATTTACAAAGCCATCTAACCATGTGTAGGTGGATGATTTAACAGAAAAAAAAAACAGGTAATTATTAAAAGAAAAAGATGAGAAGGTTGAAGTATTCTAAAGATAAGAATTCATGAAATGAGAGTAAAGAAAACCATTTTTAAAGGTGAATGGCTTGAATGCAAGTAATAAATTCTCATAAGAAATATATGTAAAAATGTTTCTAGTACAGTGAAACATTAGTTACCATGGATATCAACTACAAAGCATTGATTACACAATCACTAATTTATTTCCTACTATTACACCCTTGTGCTAAACTAAACCAAGTGAATATCTGTATGAAATAACAAGTACTTTTCCTTTGAATAAAATTGTACTGTATTTCAATAGCCTAAACATATAGGTTGACATACAAGAAAGCTAATTTAAAGTATTTTAAATAAGTGTGATGAAGAAAATGCATGCAAATATTATAGTAATCTGCAAGCCTTTTGTTGTATATTCTAGGATTTATAAACTATAACACACTTCCCACTTTTTGCATTTAATATTACATTATTATAGAATTAATTAAGCTAGACATAAGTAATGGCAATCTACTTCATTGGGTAGACATTAGCCTACCATATAGTGCAGTTTCATATATAAAACCCAAGAGATATTTTATATCTATTTTTTAAAGAAAAAAAATCTTATATTTTATCAAATACAATACTTAGCAGGTATTAATCTGATATCTGAAGAAGGCAGGAGCATACAATGGCCAAAATGTTGTACAAATGTCAACAAAGATGAGGACAATAGTCTGAATAATGTAAATCGTGTAAATACTACCTCATATCAGAAATATAGACAAATCGCTGACTGGTGCTGCAGAATCACAAAGAATTGTACCAAATAATAGAAACTACATCACTTGAAGAATTTCAACAACAGCAATAATTAAAATGGGTATCACATGTAACTTGAAGAGAAAATGATATAATCAAGATATTAACATTCTATACATTTTCAAACAAAAGGTTAGCAGGAAAATCTGCACCAATACGGGAAAGAGCAATAACAATTGATTTAAGAAATCTTTTTTCTTGAAAAAAAAAATATGAATAAGAAGTTGACTTTTTACAATGATTTTAACCCTGTACAAGGACCAAGAGCCACTTAATATAGCAGGTTACAAAGTGGGGAAGATAACAATTGACCTTAGACATAATGTATTATTTGTTTTTCTTCACTCATGTTATATATAGTCTACAAGTCGATGATTTTTCCACAAGTCTGCTTACTTGCCATCTCTTAGAACCCATGCATTTGTGAACCATCCAGACCACAAATTGAGATATGTCTGTAGCAAAATATTTGTAAGGAATACATTTTTACTATAAATTGTTTGCAATATTTTATACTGAGTAAATGTCAAAACACCAAATTCCAAAAATGACCTTTAAAAAAGTTTAAGAAAATGAGAAAATAACATTTATACATTGACTTTAATGCAGTTTCCATTCAGAAAAATTGATACAAGAAATGATCATCATATTAAGTTTTCTATTATTTATTATCATCATTATCATACTTATTTTATAAGACACTTGTTTATTTTCATTAGAAAAAAATCCTTTTAGTAAAAAAAAGATTATTAATAAGACAAATATATAAAATACATATGTCATCCAAACCAACAATGTCATTTTAATCCCACCTAGTCATTGTCACCTATCCATTTGACTTGTTTAGTTAAAATTACAAACATACAGTACCAAAAAAATATGGCAGAAAAACTAGAAATATTTCATGAAGCATTGTAGAACTGGTGTTAAAAAAAATATATACCAGTTACAGAAGTGGGTGAAATTGTATTGTGTATTCACAAATACACCTAAATCATGTCAGTTAAAATCAGGGTATCTCATTTGTTATACAAATAGACACTGTGAAAATCTATTGTAAAAATGGATGCTTCAAGAGAAATATAATTGAGATTTTATGCCCAGCATAAAATATACTGAAAACTACTTACAATAATAATTCACTGGAAATTATTTAATATGGATATGTTTCTGATAGTTTATAACAAACAATTTTATATTGAAATGCCACTGAAATATCTTTATAGAATTATGTTGCAGTTACAGTTCAGAAATAAAATACAAATGGTTCTTTATAAAATAATCTCCATTAACATAAACAATTACTATAGTAATAAATATTTTACCTAATTTCCCATAGAAGTTATATTACTAGTGGTTTGCTATAGCAAATGATTTCCTAAACAATGTTATATGAACCATTAATAAAATTCATTTAAAAAATACTCTACATATGTAGTGTGAATAAGTAGAAAAAGAAATACATTTAAAATACTTAGAAGCAATATATTTTGTTTTTCTCATCAACCTATCATTTAAAAAAATGTTATCTAAGTAAAATAAAAAACAAAAGATTAATTCTGTATCAGTTTAATTAAATAAAGTATCAAGGCAATGAATTTTGAAAATCTAGTGAAGAAATAAAAAAATATTTTTTTTGTTTTTGAATGTCCAATCTTCATAAAAATATTTCTGGGTTTAGATTTTGCTAAAAAAATTTATTTATAAGTTAATTATACAAATTTCCTACTTACATTTTTAGGGAATGAAGAAAAAAAATATTATGCTTTCATAAAAATTCTACAACTCATTGTACATTACTATTACAAATTCTATACATGTCTAGATTAAGTTGTCTGCTATGTATTTTATATTTCAAATCAATGCATTTCCAGTAAAAAACAAAAAAAACTGTAATTTGTACTGTACTAAGCTATTTTCAAAGCATTTCTGAACTAAAAAATTTGCTGTCATTTTCAATAGCGAAAGTATAACATGTTTTCTGTAGTAATCATTTAAAATGCATTTCTGTCATAAATAATTTACTGTCATATTTCTATTCTAAGAAAAATAATGTACAATGTATTTCTAGAAATCATTTACAACACAACAATAAAAAAATATACAGTATTATTTAATCTTATAGGAAATAAAGAGTTCATTTTCATATTACTTCAGTTTCTAGCAACTGACAATGATACAATTGTAACATGCCAGTCATGGAATTTGATCAGCAATTAAAGATTTTAACTGTAGAATGTTGAAATGTTTACAAAATCTCAAATATTTGAGTTACAAGAATATAAGATTTTGTAAACATTCCAATGTCTGTCTGCATCAGCCTCCAAAATAATGTTAAAAAATGACAACAGATTAAAATATTTAAAAAATTAGCTGCACTTTATTGTCAAATATTGATTGCCAATAAGTTTTTAGTTACTTACATCTTTTGTTTAATTTTTTATAATCATGCCACTGGTGTGCTGGGGGTTACATAATAAGAGAGTGAAGAGAGAAGAGAACAGATCACAGTAGATGTCAGAAAATGGGTAAGAGAAGGACAGATACATTGGTGCGAAGAGAGCTGCATGAGAGGAAACTGTAAAGTGAGAAGAAGGATGGGAGTCAAGGAGATAAGAGATTACAGCTGACATTGCATTTAAACTCTTGGAGACTGTAGCTATCAAGGAAACAAGAATGCAGGAAGTGCAGGAAAAGAAGCTGCTAGAATGTGGTTACACTTGATTGTTTTCACAGTAAAAGGGTGGGACCTTGTTGCCAGCCTAGTAGCTCAAGTAAATTCGCGTAGTGGGGGCACCAAGAAGCTAAGCTCATCAGAGTAAAATCCATGAAAGTATTTGTAAAAGAGACAGAGGGAAGCCACATCTCGTTCGTCAATGAGGGAGACTGGAGTGGGACCGCCAGGTCAGGATCAACACATTGCAGATTCTTCTTTGAATCCTGTTGAGAACCTCAAGGTGAACAGCAGGGGCATCTAACCAGATGTAACAGCAGTATTCAATGCATGAGTGGATGGTAGATTTGTAAATGTGCATGATGGATTCAGAAAAAAAGAACTTCCTGGCCCAACATATGGACCCAACTTTCTTAGCAGTAGATTTAGCTATTAATTTAATATAGTCATTCTACTTAAGATCAGCTGAGAGAGTGAGGCTGAGGAGGCATAATGTATTGCTCTCAGGGAGACTAGCATGATCCATGCTGATGGTGGGTAGGAAAAATTGTCTATGATAGTTAAAGGATAGCAGCTTCATTTTAGAAGCATTAAAGTTTACGAGCCATTTTTTACCCCAGTCTACCACTGACTGGAGGTCTTTTTCGAGAGCAGCAGCAAGGTTTGTTTTCTTTGCATCAGCAGATTTCTTAGTGAGGCAGGAGTAAATGGTGGTGTCATCAGCATTGATGCCTACCTAAGATCTGATTGTTGATGAAAATTGGAAAAAGCATAGGACTATGATAGAGCCTTGAGGGACACCCACGTTCATATGATAGAAACTGGAAGCATGCCTGTTCAATACAACCTGAATTACGCAATTCAATAGGAATGATTTGATTAAGTCAAACAACTATCTAGATATACCATAACCCTGAAGCTTGTGCAAAAGGCCAGCATGCCAAACCTTGTCAAATGCTTTGGAGATATCCAAAGCAACAGTTCTAGCTTCGCCGCTCTTATCAAGAGCCTGGTATATGTACTCAGTGATGGTTGTTAGCATGTCAGCGGCAGACCTGGCTAAGTAGAAGCCATACTGTCTGTCAGAGAACAGCCAATGGGCTATGAGATGTTGAACCACTTCAGCACTGATGATGGCCTCAAAGACTTTGCCAAAAATTGGTAGAAAACTGATAAGATGATAATTGGAGGGGTCAGAGGGTTCTCCCAAGTTTTTATAAACAGAAACCACAAATGAGAACTTCCAGCAGGCAGGAAAGCAAGAAGTGGAGAGACAGTAGTTGTAGAGTTCGGAGAGGACAGAGGAGAGTCCAGAGCACATTTCTTTAAGACAATGACTGGGCTTAATACTGTCTGATAATTAACATTTTATTTTTTAAACTATCCAGAATAACTGCAGTTTTAAAAACCTCACAGCCTTGTACATAAAAGTACATAAAATTGTCATATTTTCTCTATAGGTGACTTCATTTAGTATTGAAAAAGGTTGAGAGATAATTTGATAATTTCTATACTAACAAGAGATCTATTAATCACTTAATATATATTAATCATTTAATATGTATTCAGAAAGTTATACTTATAATAATGTACCATAATGATAAAGTAAGATATTGAAAGTTAATTTGATAGACAGTCAATAAAAAGTAATTATTAATGACTTAATAAATGAAAGAAAAAAAATATAGTTGAAGACAAAACAAGCTTTGGGAGGGGATTGAAGAGTTATTACTGTAAAAAATGTAACTTAGAGGGAATAGATAATATAGAGATTGGGATTCAAGATGAAAAACAAGTATAAAAATAGAAAGAAAAAAGCCATGAACAAATATTAGAGAGGGTGATCTGATAAAGAAGCTTAATAACAATTACAAGTTTCTTTTTTCAGTACAAAATTACTGAAATATGCCCAAAGAAGTAAAAAAAAAAAAAAATCATACTCACTATATCTTTCATACATATTAGGTATAGGTTCACAGATTGGAAAGTTACTAGCAAGAATACAATTCAGTTAAAATGACTTGAAAGAATTTAAATCAAAGAAAATAGTAAATGAAAACAACTTTAATATGAAAAGTATAATCAATTTTGATATTTCAAGATCTATTTATATAATCTACAATTACAATAAAGAACAACACATTTTATAAAACATTTGTACTGAACGGAAGATATGGTTTTAAATCCAATCAAATACAAATATTATTTAGAATTAAATTTCATAAGTTCTACTTACTGTCCACACTAAGAGAGAAAAATTAGGTAAAACTTGACTGAAGGTAATGCCAAAAAGAATTTTGTTACCATAATGAAGCCATAGAGAGGTGGTAATTTCTGCCAGATTATTTCTAAAAAAAATAATCAATCCCCCCTTTATTCAATCAATTCGCTGTTCTCACATCTACAGCAGACAAGGTTGAACGCTTTGCTCACAAAATCTCTTACAACTCAATGCTTGACTTGTCTGGAATACCCAATTTCCCACCTAGAACAGAGGCTCTACTGAGTGATATATGCTTAACCCCATCTCTGGTCTTGGATATCATTTCTAAATTAAACTCCCATAAGGCAAGCAGAGACGATGGAATCTCAACCAACATCCTAAAGAAAAGTTCCCTCTCCAAACTCTATAACTATTGCCTCACTGCTTCCTGCTTGTTGAAAGTTCTCTATAGTTCCTGTTTTTAAGAACTCTGATGAACCCTCTGACTCCTCTATCACTACATTAGCCTCTTACCACTTTGCAGCCAAGTATTTGATGCTATAATCAATACTGAAGTGGTTAAGTATCTCACCTCCAACAACCTACTTCCTAACAAACAATACTGCTTCTGCTTTGCCAGGACTAACAGCCATTACTGAATATGTATACCAGGCTCTTAATAATAATAGCTGTTGTTCTAGATATCTGAAAAGCATTTGACAGGGTTTGGCATGCTGGCCTTCTGTGCAAGGGCTACAGTATTACCGAATGATTGATTTGATCCACTCCTTCCTATCAAATCATGAAATGTAGTTCATTTTGAACAGGCAAGCTTCCAGATCCTTTCACATATATATCCTGGGTCCTATACTGTTTCTGATCTTCATCAATGATCAGTTATCAAATACAGATGACTCCACCATTTACTCCTATCTTAATAAGAAATCTCACAAGACTGATAAAGTAAACCTTGCAGTTGCTATTGAAATGGACCTCCAATCTGTGGTTAACTGGGGCAGAAAATGGATTGTAAATTTTAATGTCTCCAAAACAAATGTGGTCTCCTTTAACCACCATAGAGAAACTTTCCTGCCAGCTATCAGCAGGGTTGATGCTAATCTCCTGGAGTGCAACACACTGCACCTCCTTGGCTTCACCTTTTCAACCAACCTGAAGTGGAATGACTACATCGAATCTATATTTGCATCTACTGCTAGGAAGGTTGTGTCACTGTGCTGGACCAGAAACTTTTTTCTCATCAGAATCCATATTGCATATCTATAAATCTACCATTTGTCCATGCATTAAATACTGTTGGCATATCTGGTCAAGTGCTCCTGCTATTCATCTCAAGATTTTTTACAAAATCCAAAAAAAGATCTACAAAGTAATTGATCTTGTCTTGGCATTTCAACTTCAGTCACTTTCTTACCAATGTGATGTGACATGGTCACATCACTGCAAATATTTTCATGGCAACTGCTCTGTTAAGCTTTTTCCCCTAGTGCCCTGACTATATTTATATGTGCTACTAGATTGGCATCTAGGTCATACACTTTTACTGTTTAAATAGTTAAATATAAGCACTACTTCTACTCTAACAGCTTCTATTCTCACACTTTCTGCCCGTGGAACTCAATTCTGTTTACTTGTTTCCCTGATAGCTACAATCTCCAAAAATTTAAATTACCATCTTCTAGCTTCTTGAAATTTGTTCATCTTTTATTCTTTCCTCAATACCCCTTGTACCACGTCTTTTCTCTCATTGTAACCCCCTGCATACTAGTGGCAGTCCCACCTTGCTTAGAGTGATAGGATTAAAAAGAAAAAAATTAAAAAATGTAAAAATTCTACAACAACTTTTTAATGTCTTAACAACTTAAAAGTACCTATCTATATGCCCACAATGACATCATTTTTAGTGTAGGGATCTCATAAAAATACTGGTCGTATTGCAGTACTAACTACATATATTAAGGAACGCACTGAATCTTCTCTTTTGTAATCAGAAATTTTACTCCAGGAAACTGATTGTCAATGAAGAGATTAGTTGGGTGACTCTTACCTATTTCCATTAACAAAACTAAATAATGAAACAGATAATACAATGAATAATGAGTACATGGTTAGTGGCAAGAACATTTAAAATCTCCAGTGCCTCTAGATTGGTAGAAATCATCTTTGAAATAATAGAGAACTGTCTGTGTAACAAATGAAAGAGCTTTTCATTTTTTTTTTTAATTTTTACAGGGAAACTCTAGATTCATTAATGAAAGAAAAATATTATTTTTTTTACTTAGTTGTTTTTTATTTGAGTCTGAAAAAAAATAAAACAACTACAACAAGAACATTTTCAGCTATTATCCCATCTGTATTCCAATACTGTGTGTTTTAGTGTTTTTCAGGAAGATTGTGTCTTGAAAATTTCTCAAATAGGAAACTTTGATGTCATATCTTTCCGGAAAATGAGTTTTCAGGTTCTATTAAGTCGATTAAATCGGTCATGTCTGTGTATACATGAATTTACACATATCACTTTTAACCAATAATTGATCATAAATACATTTTAATTCTTTTAACTTTCAGCATTTGTAGTGAGCACTAAGAGAATGAGTTTGATGATATTTAAGACTTCACTAATAACACTTCTTTGTGCTACCTTTAGGGATCTCACCTTTTTAAATATTGTTGGGAAATTTGCATTTGTTCTATCAATCTTCAATAAACTGGGTAAAAGTTTGAGCTGGATATTCTGCAGGGACATGTCAATATCCCCCTCATACATTGAAACAAGAGAACTGTTTTCAATTAATTTCTTATGTATTTCATTTTTTGGATCTTCTTCACCACAGAAAGCCTTCAAAAGAACATTTTGCATTGTTCCACATACTACAAAGTTAAATTGGTCAAACCTGTCAGTGTTAGATGTTGTGACAAAATCGTATGCTTTGAAGAACTTTGTTCTGTACATTTCTTTTATGGATAGAGAATTCTACTCATTTGCTTGCATGTAGCCAAAGAAATCAGTCTTTGGAAGTTTTTGTTTTCTTAGAAGTTCCACATAATTGATGTCATATTCTTCTCTCATTTTAAAAACATATTTCCAAAACAAATTGAATAGTGTATCAGTCCTTTCTTGCTGTAAATTTTGTATCATAACTTTGGCTAACTGGTGGGTTTCAGCTGCTGAAAGCTCAGGAGACTGAATCATTCAACAAAGATTCTGTCTGCATTAATATTTTCTTGCCAAGCAGACAACTGAAAAGAAATTAAAACTTTCTCATATCTGTCTACCTTTCATCTCAATGTCCTTTGTGATCAAAAGAGATTGCTCCTATAGCACAATCAATGCATTATGATGGGAAATAATGGAAGGGAGAGTGGTCCCCTACATTGTCCATCTTGTGGACATTCTTTTCTTCGTTTCTACTTTCAAATCTCAATTTTCTCAGGTACATTTTTCTTTGTGGAGAATTTTTCAGTACTTACAAACCTTTGCAGTATCAAAATGATCTTTCAAACATTGAACTTTTGTACAGACATCATTGGGTATACAGTTTAAGTAAAAGGATTTCATTTGAACAGCCACACCAGATTTCTTCCCTGCCATTACTGCAGTGCCATTACAACATAGTCCTCATGCATTTTCTAATTTCAGATTAATTTGAGTAAGCATATCAGCAGTACAACACTCCATGGGTTTCCTGGTAACAAATTCTTCTCAAGTCATCAAGGTATCCTTGTCAATCCATTTTATGCATATCACTACCTGCTCTTGATTTGATATGGCTACTATTTCATTAGCCGTTATTGTAAAATGTTTTGTTGATTGTATTTATCTAGAGATACTATGAAGAATCCCATGTGTTATGACCTCAATCATCTCATTTACAAAATTTTGTTATAACTAAGATTTAAAACAAGTTTTAGAAATGAAAAATCTTTTTTGAAGTTTTTATCTTAGTTTTAATTTCAAGTTAATACATTAAATTTAATATTTCCTCTAATCAAACTACCCAAAACCAACTTTTTCAAAAGACAGAAAGAGGTTGTTTTGTTTTTGTTTTTCTAAAAAATTTGAATTTAGTACCATTTTTAGTCTATATTTATTTAACAGTAATTCTCTTTAGATTTTATTTTGAAATATTTTCCAAGAATAAAATATACTTTTCTGAAACTTTATTTGAGGAATATTAGCTAATTTAAAGTATAATTAATCTGTTTTGAAACAACTATTACCTACTTTAAGTTTAAAATATTGTAAAAATGCATTTTTAACCCAACAGTAACTGTTTATTTAAGGAGTTAACATTCTGACAGCATGATGAAAAATATAATATTTTCTACAGAGACCATATGCGTTTTTACCACAAAAAAAATTTGCTAACATTTCCCATGCTAATCTATGGCAACTTTACTGTTGAAAAGAAAAAAAAAATTTTTAACCAAAATTTCAAATGTGCTAGAAAGGATTAAAAAAATTAATAAAAATACTTTAGTTTGTCTTCTTAATAATAACCAGCATTTAAATGATAAAAGTTTGATTTTATCAAATTGTTGCCTTTTTTAACAAGCTGTGCATTTTTAGTGATTTTCAGAGATACCTACATGATAAGATGTGGAAATGATGTATAAAAATTGTCTAATTTATGTGAATAAAGACTATATTTTTAACCTCTTGCTAAGAATAAAGTATTCAATCTCCATTTTAAAAAATTCACTAAATACCAATTTTTCTCTCTGATTTTAACCCCCTGGTCCAATGTTTACTTTAATAAACTAATTCTTTGCTGCTTTTTAGAATAAAAGTTTTAAATTTAGATTAAAATTTTTAATTTTCAATTAATGTTTTTAAAGATAAATGATTAGAAGAACTAAATTTCATTAAAAATAATTTCTGGCATCAGATTTACTATTTCACAGGAGCAATAACTATAGTAAATTTAGAGCCATCATTTCTAAAATTCAATAAACCATTAGATTATGGAGAATATTTTCCTAAATTTTTAAAGTTACTGAGTACTTAATGACATAAAAAAACACTTACATCATTTTCTTCAATTATGTTTTATAGATAAAGTCTCTATAGAACATTAGATCTGTTATCATGCTGTCAAACACATGAAAACAGCTACTGTCAGGTTAAAAAATGCATTACTGTGATATTTTAAACTTAAAGTAAATAATATTTGTTTCAAATCAGATTAATTTTACTTTAAATTAACTAAAACTTCTGTGTCAAGTCAACAAGGGTCTGACCATCACCGACATAGATTTTTTTCTAATTTAGTACACTTATAGAGCTAAATGATAGAAACTGAATGGTATCTATTTTACATCACTTGGTCAAAGATTTCTTGAGATTTGATCTTTGCCAAAAAGGTAAATTTCAGAAAATAGTCACAAAGTTTAAATATCAATATCTCAATTGTTTTGTCACTAAATTATATAACATTTTAAAGTACTTCAATAGATATAAAAGATGATCTATTTATTCTTTGTTTAATGATCACTTGATCATAAAATAATAAGATAATATGGTCTTGGCATTAAAATTGGAACTTTAATTTCTCAAAAAACATACATTTAATTTTTTAAAATTTGACAACAAATTTGTTTATAGCAAGATATGTACAAAATTTTGTGGTGGACTTTGACTGTGGTCTGAGTTACAAAGGTTTTACTTAGTTGGGCTAAATTCAAAATGGAAGATTTTTGGTACTTGTGACAAAATGCAAAAGTTTTCATATCACCCAATATTGACCATATTAAAAAATATGAAAAGTTGTACTTTTTTAGAAAGTTCTTTGAATGCCGATTAATATTCACCTAAAGACTATGATTCTAAAATCAACAAAATTTGTGTCATTTGTAGTTAATGTTAACCAATCTGGGGAAAAATAACCATATTTTTTTATTTTGTTTACATTTTAAAAAATTGTCATTAATTAATGGTAAGATAAAATAATATGAAAATATGCAACTAATGATGTTAATAATACCTAACAAATTTTTGTTGACATGCACAAAATAATCAAATTTTCAGTATTTTTATCTATATTTAATAAATGAAGATTTGTTCTAAAAAAGTGATACATTAAAATGAATATTTTAAAAATTTTCTAACATTTACAAAACTTATTTTTCTCGTTGAAATACATGTTTAAATAGAAAATAAAGATTTAGATATTCAAACCACTTTTTCACTTAAATTTTTTGTGATGATCAACCTTGATTATATCTTTATTTAAAGTTATTTCAAGAAATGCTCTGATAAGAAAACAATTGAATTTGTTGGACTCCAGTGAAGTTACTTAGGCTCAACTTGAATAACTCAACATTAAAGTCTATGTAAATGTCTCTGTAAAACAATGTTCTTGAGTTGTAATGACTTAGAAACTTAATTCCAAACTATTAAGAATAAAAACTAAAGATATTTTAATTCACTATTTTTCACAATATATATCTTTGTTTCAACTTCATAATTTTAAATGTTAACTTAAATTTATTTTACATAATCCTAACACATATGAACAAAAGTTGTTCAGACCAAATTTGGGAAAATGCTGTTCAGCTCAGTGGAACTAATAATCAAGCTTTCATTCATTGTTTTAATAACATTAGTTGGGCTTATAAATTTCTGCCCAAACTATAAAGAATATTTTTTAAACTTCTAATGGTTTTAATGTATATAGCTCTGTTACTTCATAATTTTAAATCTTTCATTCGGAATAAATTTTGTACTACTTAATGAATATGAACAAAATTTAATGTTATATGAACAAAATTTAATAAGGACAACTGATTAAATTTAGCATGGCCATTAACAATACCTTAACAGTAAAGACCATGTAATAAAAAGCAGAAAAAATGTAAACAACTGTTTCCACATTTTCAACTTTTCAGGTATAAAGTTTGATCCTATGAGATCACGTAGAGAATCACAAAAAAGGAAATACATGATAATTTTTTCTTTTTATGAGGGAGGGATATCCAGAATAAGCTCATTAATATAATGGCTGAAGTTGTTTTCCAGGAAATAATTTTAAGAATCAAGACTAAGTATTTTACAGCAACTGTATTTTTGAAATCAGGAAAAATATCAATGGTTATCTGATTTGTAGCTGATATTGTACATGTAAATGTTTCAACAGAAGTTTATGAACACTTCATCAACTTCATAGTAGCGGAAAATAGCATGAGTGAAAATCCATACAATACCATTCTACAGGACTGTTCAAACAGTTACAAAGCTTTTAGAATGAAGAATGCCCTGCAGCAATATATTTGACATCATTCTGAAATTTCTTATTCACAAAATTCCCTAGAAATAGTAAAGTGCCAAACAAACTTATAAACAAACTTGTAATCTCTTATTTAATTGATTAATGATTTAGTATTGATTGTTTCTTGAGCATCATCCGTGCTTTCTTGTAACTTTTATAGTGCATCACAAACTTTAGCAATAGTGTTTTATATAGTTATATAGGTGCCGCCACAAAAATGCAATACCTAATGTTTAAAATTAATTTTTAATAATGAAAAATCTTTCTTGAAATTTTTATTTTAAATTTAATATTTCCAATAAGCAAAATAATTTGCTGCATTTCAAAACTAATTTAAATTGATTGGAAGATCAATTTAAATTAGTTTTGAAATGCAGCAAATTATTTTGCTTATTGGAAATATTAAATTTAAAATAAAAATTTCAAGAAAGATTTTTCATTATTAAAAATTTCATTTTTTCATTTTGAAATTTCTAAAACTTAGCAATTTTTTTCATTTTTAGCAAACTGTTATAAAAATGTAACTTCCTTTATTAAAAAAAAACTTCCAAAAATAAAATATACTTTTCTGAAATTTTATTTGAAGAATATTAGCTGATTTAAAGTATAATTAACCTAATTTTAAACAAATTTTATTTACTTTAAGTTTAAAATATCACAGAAATGCATTTTTTAACACAACAGTTGCTTGTTTATGCTGACATCTTGTTGACAGCTTGATGACAAATAGATTTTTATTTAATGTTGTTTTACAGAAGCTTTAACCTTAAAAAAACATAATTGAGGAATATAATGTTAGAACTTTTTAAGTACTCAATAATCTTAAAGATTAAAAAAATATTCTCCATAATCTAATGTTTTATTGAATTTTAGAGAATTTTGACCCTATTTACAATATCTATCACTCTAATTTTCTGATAATGGGTGACCATATCTATAAAATTCGGCATGTTTATACACATACAAAAACAATTCAAAATTCTTTTTAAAATATTCAGGGTTTTCAGATTGTAATAAGCTTTACAATATATGATTAGCAAATATAGTTTTACTTGATAACAATGTTATGAAGCATTACACCACTTAAACTGAACTTTAAAAGATTTAAAGATATTATAAATTATTCTAATAATTGTTAAAATGAAAACAAATCTTGAAAAAATATTTTTTTATAAAGCAATGTTGTCCTTAATATATATTATTCATAAAAGCAATTAAAAGTTTCTCTAATTAAATAATGTCTTTTATTGCATTTTTTTATAATCCAATTCAAACATCTTGACCTATATATATATATATATATATTATCTATTTTCTGCACTATTGTAAGAACTGCAACCTTGAAACTTCTGAATATCATTTCTTATGTCTTTGTCTATGAGTGTATCAAATTTGATTAAAATCGGTCCACTCCTTCTATAACCCCATTTTGTCAATTATCGATTTTCGATATTGATCGGGGGTACCTTGACACAAAACCTAGCTAAGAACACTCGCAGACACTTATAGTACAACTGTGTAAATTTTCAAGAAAATCGGTTCAGCCATTTCGGAGTCTATAGGTAATGGACACACACACACAGACACAAAGTTCCATTTATAAATAAATTTAGATCTGCTGATGCAAGAAAAACAGGATTTTTAATCAAAATATTGAATATTCTAAAAATGATCTAAAAAAATTAATTATATATTAAAAAATCCTTTGATCTTTCCTCTTAATAATAACAAAGATTTCAATGATAAAACTGCAATTTCATTAAGTTTGGAGCTTTTTTCTATCACAGTATAATAATTTTTTAGCAATTTTGTGCAGGTACCCCTTTATCACTTAACTCTACATTACAATAATTTTTAGAGAAACTTTTGCAGACAGACCTGTCATGTATTTTCTAAAAATCAAAACATTTATTTTAACAGTACAAAAAAGTGTAAATATGTTACCAAGTTCTAAAGAATATCATGTTTCGGCCTCATCTAAAACTAGACTGTAGTTATAACATGCATAAGGGTTAAAGAAAGCTCTTGAATTATTCTCTTGGAGTCATGTCTACACATTTAAGGTGTATACCTTCTTATTGGCAACATTAATGTACTCTTATCCAAGAATATTTTCAACATTCAGCCTTAATATTTGTTGAATACCCACCTATACATAGTAATGGGATGTTCCTATCCTCTTAAATACATGAACACTATTGGGTCGTAGAAGAGAGTGACTATACTGACTAGCAGTTTAGTAGCAGTGTATCTACTTCACACAGCGTGCAAGTCTTGTATTTATTGATATACTATTATTCTCAACCTCTGTTTTGGTGATTACTCACACCTTTTAGGGTTACAACAATGTAGAATGGTGTGCATGAATTTTCACTTATGCTAGTTTCTGCTACTAAGAAGTTGATGAAACATTCATAAATTTTTGTTGGAACATTGATAGAGTATGCTGAAATTAACAGGAATTTAAACTGAAGAGAAAAAGCAAAATGATTCATAAGAAAAATAATAATAATATAACTTGTTGCAGTTTTCTAGAAATACAAAAAAAAAAAAAGATTTATTTGGGCTATAATACACATGCACTTTTTAAAGCCCACATTTTAACTGCTTTCCACTATCATAAAGTCTATAAAAATTTTATATATGTGTGTCTAAAATTCTACAGACCTAGGCTGCAAACCTGGTAACCCTACAAAAGGTGTTCCCAGTTGGGCCCTACAGCTCCTAAATCTGGTTCAGTGTATATCAATGTCAAATTCATTTTATCTAAAAGTAATTGAATGCACTTTCCAAAATATATATATATATATATATATATACACACACAAGGTTCTGGATGAAGAGAGAAAAACGAAACTAATTATGATTTTCTTTTAACACCAACAGCATTTAAAGCAAGGAGACAAGATGTGGGCTTTCTTATCAGTGTTTCCTGATTTTATTGCTACACCACTCTCCTCCATCCCAGACAGAGTTTAGTCATTTTTAGACTTAGATATTAGAAAAAACAGTTATGGTTATACTTAGAATGTTGTTTTGTTTTGTTTTTACATAAACTTTATTTTAAAGTACTTTCAATCATTGTTATGCTATGCAATGAAAACCAAAAAGAAAAAGTGATTACTTCCTTAGGTGCTATGCATGATGCACACTTGTGCCATTATATCTCTTTTTGAATCATGATTGACTTGACGGAAGAACTCTCTCAGTAGGCTGCGAACCAAGGTGATAGGACCCAATCTGTCCTGCTATTTAACCCATACCTGGGAGGAGAATAGATAGATTCATATCTTTCCCAAGAGTATTTGTGTATAAATGAATATAACAAACTTGACTGGAGTTTTAACTCAGCTCTCCTACTTCTCATCCCAAGCCATTCTCCATTACACCACCCACACATCCAAGCTTACAGCCCCTTGTGTTCCTGAGCAGCTACCCTGTTCAGTATTACTTAACTCCAGTGATTAACTTGAAACCGGTGTTTTAATATGACTGCAATTTGACAATTAGTAACTGAGAAATAATACAAGTGCTAGTGCTTATTTATATATATATATTCACACTTGCATACAAAAGTATTTAACCCACATATTTTTATTTTTTCTGATTAATCATTCTAAATTTGATGTAATATTTATCTATTCAATCAGCAGTATAGCAAGAAAGAATTAATATTATTAATTACTTTATTTCTATAGTTATCAATAATAACTTTTGCATAAGTACTCTACACCTAAAGGAAAAATAAATATCACATCAAATTAGGTCATAACAACAACTAAAATTGAACCCTTGTTGTACTTACTACATGTTGTAATGCTCAATATTAATTTCAAAGGTTGATATAAATTTATTTTACAAATATTTAATTTTTTTTTAATTCATAATGAAAAGCAAAGAGCATTCAAAGGACCTGAAAAATATGAATTGCAGCTCAACAATCCTGGAAAGGATACAATAAAATTTCCAAGTTTGATATATTCCATTCCATTGCATTCATTAATAGATTGAATAAAACTGTAAAACACTTGCAAGTATACAAGGAAGATTTTTCAACTAGAAGTTATTAAAATTACAAGGGAAATTACAGTCAATATAAAATCAAGTATAAAGAATTTCCAAACAGAACTCAGGAATAGTGAATCAGGTATAAATATCTCAATTTGTAGAATATTAAACCAGAAAAGATTTCATGAATAGGTTTAAAGATAAAAACCACTAGTGAAGAATTAACCCTTTTCTTCAGTAGTGACTTTAGTTGAAATGCAGTTATTTGCTTTGATAAAACAAAAAACTAACCATTTACATTTTACATTTAGAGAAAAGAATATATATATATATAAAAATAGTATCCCAATAGATGCTAAAATATCAATCCATTATTTTGACAAATCTTTTAATCTATTCTTTTAGTTGAAACTTGATAGGAGGATTCCTCTTCCAAGACAACAGCTCAAAACATACTAACCTAAATTCAGCCAAACATTTCTGGTATTAACTAAAAACTACTGTTCATAATTGAAATTTATTAAATATGAACAATTTAGAATGATGAGAAAAATGCCAATTAGAATGAGAAGGCTCATATAATAGAGCCAAGTGACCATTTGCAATTGTTTTAGTCTCCTGAATGATTTTCAGCTCAATTAGAGAACAGTATTTAGTTTAAATTCCAGTTGAATTTCTCGCATTCACTTATGCACAAATACCCTTGGATAAAGTATTAATCCCTCTCTTCCCTCCCGTTATGGGTTAAATAATAGGACAGATTGCATTCTGTAGCCTTGGCTGGCAACCAGTCTACTGTTGGGATAATCTTCTGCCCAGTCAGTCATGTCTCTTTCGAGATATGATCACCTAAAGCGTGTATCACATATGGCCCTTAACTGATTAATGCT
The DNA here is from genome assembly GCA_037127315.1 of Ascarosepion bandense. NCBI lineage: Eukaryota > Metazoa > Mollusca > Cephalopoda > Sepiida > Sepiidae > Ascarosepion > Ascarosepion bandense. Next base: position 3,924,640 of record JBBBDQ010001763.1, on the reverse strand, counting down.
ATTTGCATTTAAAAGAAAGATTAAAACAAAACTTTCATATTTTTAATTTAAAAAAGAGGCCTAGGCTTGCAATGAAGAGTTAAAATTCCCCAAAAGAGATTAAATTTTGCATTTAACCCATTTAGATATTTGGGAGGATTTTTAGTGTCAAAAATGAATTCAGCCTCAAAATATTAAACATGGGAATAGAGAATCTAGATCAAGATTTTCTGGTAAATATAAGGAAAGTTATGTCAAAAACTGATATCTGCTCCTTGGCATTTGCTGCCAAAGTGGTTAATGATCAATGGATGGAAGAAACTGAGTGTTTAAATATCTTCCCAAGAACAATTCTCTTACATTTTACAGATTTAAACAGTTTTAGTATTTGGCATTTTTATTAGTGGGGGAGTGGAAAAGTAGGGGGAGTGGAAAGAAAAGACAAAAAAAGCTAGCAAATGCATATAAAAAATCATTAATTTGAATTTTGTGTTACAGTGATGTAAAATTCATTTGATAGGTCATTAAAAAAAAGTAAAAAAAGGAGCATCAAGTTAAATCAGTGTCACTTATAACATTCATTTTAACACTGACTTTCATACCAAAATAGGCAAACAAAAAAACAAAAACAAAAAAAAACAAACAAACAACTCTCCAGAACTGATCATCTAAAAATAAATGGTTAAATGTGTGAGTTTTGACCAACTTAGCACTTAGGAAATGATTTAGAAATGCAAGCAGAACTATGTTCAGAAAATGTCTTAACAGTGATTAATGCTAAAGAAGCCACAATTTATTATTAAGAGAGATGATTGAAAAATTATTCAAAAAACAAATCATAAACCATAATAAAATATTGATACTTATGGAAGTAAAATATCAGTGGTATTAATTTTATCTTATTTATTATGAATTCATTTATTAAGCTGTTTTACTAATACTAATTGAGTATAGGAAATAAAATAGCGAAAGTGTTCAGTCTCTTTTTTTTATTAGAACAAACTGGGAGCAATCAGTTTTAATTCATTGAAAACGAGGTAACCCTCCACTTAAGCAGCATAAAAAATGGAGTAAAATCTATAAGTCCAAGATATATATGTTCATTACAATTAAACATTATTATAACAGGTATAACTCTTCAACTACAAACCTGTTCAACAGTCACATATATTACCCTTATATCAGTCCTGGTCAATGGTAACCAAAAACGTAGACCTGTGGTCTTCAAGTTCATTCAGGCTAGCATGGTTATCATCTGACTCCTCACTCATTAATGTGTTGCTTGTTTTGCTGTGATCAAGTGTTGGTAGCACAGTCCCACTCAATTTAGCTGGTGTTTGTCTGTTCACCTCTGCCATGTTGTGTTTATGATCTCAGAGGGTAATAAAATCATTGATGAAGCAAACTTGAAGTGAGGACTGATCCAACTGCTGGGAGTAACACAAAAAAAAAATTCTTTGGAAAAAAGAATTAACTCAGGTTAAAAAATCTAACAACAATTTGTTTTTTTTTATGCTTTGTTGTATAGCGGTTTCAACCCTTCCTACTTAAAAATCAAATGATACTTGGATTGCCTTTGAAGTCTGCAGCTTGTGTTGAAAGTTACTCAAATTTTTAAATCCTGTAATTGGTTGATCTGGTCTTTCAATCCTTCCTAAGTTTTTCTCTCTTCTGGACCAGCACAAAGTCTTAGTCAGGAGATTTTGACGAACAATGCAGACTCCAGTAGCAGTAGTGTGAGGACTCTCCATGTGTCTCCCTGTCTCTTCTGTCTTCTCTGTTCTAAAATTTCCATCTTATATGGAGTCTTGCATCTGGCAGTGGTGGGGATTTGTTTGGGCTTGGGCTTGATTGAACTACCTTTTTTCTAAAATTCCATATTCTCAAAATACCACTCAAGTGGTTTTCCAAATTTAGAGTTGTCCATCCCCTTTTTTACTCTGACTCCCTTCACATCTCATACTACCGTGCCATATGAGCAGTACTAATTTCTCTCTTCCTTATCAGCAGCTACCTGCTTCTTATGACTAACCAGAACTTTCAAAATGGCATAGCAAAAAAAGAGTTTCAGTCATCAGCTTGTCTCATGCTGTGATCTCCCTTGGCTAAGCCACTTAAAAAAAATAAATAAATAAAAATAAGAAAATTATTTCCACTTCTCCTTAAAAAAAAGTTGTTTTTTTTTCTACCTATGCAGTTATATGATCAATAGACCACACATCCTGTTTTTCCATGGTCACTTCAAAATAGTAATTAAATATTCTTTATGACTTGCATTCAAAGAAATCTGAATTTATGTTTGGAGATAAAAATTTTCTCAGGACAAATTATAAGGAATGGATGCTTCAAACTGACTTCTCTCTTTATAGGAGGTACTTCTTTTCTGGGTGGTTGATTCAAAACAGCTGTCTTTTCTATGGTCCCTTTTATCTGGAGAAATTAAATGTTTTTCCTGCAACCACTGGGTTTTCTTTATCAACAACACATGCCTCCTTCTACTTGAAATCTTTTAGTATATATTTAATGGTCTCTTTCTTATCAGCAGAGAATGAAGAGGGGCAGTGGTCTTGGTTTTGCTCAATTTTACTGAATTCTGTCTAGTTAATTCTGGGTTTGATTCTCCTTGGAATTATTTTAAAACATCATTTTTTGACGCATTACATTTTTTTAATTTTCTTCTCAACTTTGAATCCATCTTCCTGCAATTTCAAAAATTATCAACCAGTTAATGGACTTTTTCCTCTTCCTTCCATTTTTTTACTTTTAAATTTGATCACACACCAGCAATCCTCAGTGTCACACAACAAATAAATGCTAAAAACATGGGACTGTTCTTGTACTGCTTATGCCATACAAATTTGAAAAGATGCAACTTGGAAAATGCCTCACAAGTTCCAAACTATCAACGTAGTTTATGCTTGATGCACATCCAAAGATTTTCCAGATTGTTAGCAAAGAATGAATTATTTGTGACACACTGATAATAATCAATGATTTGCAATACCAGTGATGACTATATGTTGCATCTTGATAGGCATTATTGCACTGATTGTAATGTAAGCTATTTTGAATGAGCCACCATTGCACTAACCAATGCAGAACAATTAGAAGATCCTTAAGACAATTGCCAAGCTTCAATGAGCACCAATCTTCTTGCAAAATATCTTGTGATAATTCATTCAGACTGACAATTCATTGCAGTACAATTTTAATCTACCATTTGACATGGTTGAAATGAAACAGTTTCTATTACACTATTTAAATTAAACTGAGCTTTGACAACTGTGATATAGGGAATGTTATTTTGTTTTTGATGTTATCAAAATTGTTACACTGGTTTACTGAATCTAATATGGAAGGCAAAAAAGAAATAATATTGTCATATTTGCTTGTTTAAAAAAGAGGTGACTCAAATGTAAAATGGTTTTTATGAAATTTAGTAAATGAATGTGTCAAAAGTGGTTTTATGCTGTAGATTACTAATTGAATAATAGACCAGTTGAGGTTGAAAGAAATCAAATGAAAACAAGACTTGAGAGATTAGCTAATGTTATAAAAATATGTAAATAAAGTGTTAATCATTTGTACCAGTCTTATGTTAGTTACTTTGATGTGTGACTTCCATAAACGAATTAACAGACAAAAAGCCTGCCTACTCAATCATATTTCCATGTGCAAGTCATTATATACTCAAAATAATAAATTTTTTAAACAAATCAAAAGTGAATTGATTACCACTAACCATACTCTTATCTCCATCAAAACAAAACGATGTAATGAATATGGTGGGATTTGGAAAAAAGTCTTTTACCATGAGCTCCTTCTTGCGAACAAAATGACTGATTCAAACAAATACGGCTTAGAGTAAGATCAACTGAATACTGTAATCAATAAAATTTCTCTGGAATTAGTTCAGAGAGAAAATATAACATTCCATGAGTATAAGTAGACTTCAAGTTTATTCAGTGATCATTTAAAAAGTTGTTACTACTAAGAAATTGTTACTCATTTGTCATATTCCATCAATATACTAGATGACCATTTATTTTACAAAATTCTTTTTTAATAGTAAAATATTTTAATTCCTTGAAAATCAGTAAAATGTATTGTCTACACTTCTGTCTTGAGAAAGATAAATTATAAGACAATGGAATATCACACAAATTTTTCTATACAAGTTAATATTTTTTACGATAACACTAATATTAACTGACTGATATTTATAAACATTTCAGGATATATTTATATTAGCAATAGATCATGATTCAGTTTATAATATGTATCTTTATTAAAACATAAAATAAAACTCATTTTGGGAAGGTCATATTTAATTATAAAAAGTGAATAAATCAAAGAAATGTATTTGATTAATGCAATATCCCATGTACCTGAGTAAATTATTTTATTAATTTACATCTTAATATGGGCTCTTTAACATCAATCCATCAACCGCTATTTTTTTAAGCATTTCTATTGTTTCAAATCTAACGCAACTTGCAAAAGTTATTATTCCTTCCCAGATCTTTACTTGATTGTTTTCCATTCTTATATACATTTTTTAATGATGGATTACAAGTTTTCTATTAGATTAATATCTGGATAAGCTGTAGCTATTTCACTGTCTTTCTTTTTTGCAAAGGTGGTCTATAATCAGCTTAGGAGACTATTAAAGAGTATTGTCTTGCATTAAAATACTTTTTAGTTTAAAGCTTCCTGGTTATGACCTATACAAATTGAAAAATGAATTTATAATAATTCTCACATTTATTTTGAGCTCATCAATTTTGAAGTGATCTATAATTTTACTACAAAACATTCAGCTTCATTCTATAAGTGGGGACTGAAAAGTAATGCTACAGCTGTAGCATCTTCCATGAATTTCACTCCTTATTAATAACTGCATTGTTTCTTTCAAGGTAAACTGAGATTTGATTGTTCAAAGAAAATTATTCATCCTGTTGGTCAAAAAATTCATCAACAATTGTGACATCATTATCACTGCAATAGTGGTTCCGAACCAAGTGTTTTTTTTTTCATGTTGAGGAACAAATCAAGAGAATAGGGAAAGTGATCAATGGGTTCAAAGTCACTGTCCCGTATACCAACCATTGAAACCAAGGACTTGTGTGCTGGAGCTTTGTTCTGATGAAACAAGTCCCCTTTCATCAGTTTTCTTGAGCATTTAGTCTTGATAGCCTTTTGTAACTGCCTCAGCAAGTTGGCATAGTACAATAGTCAATAAACACAATGTCATGAATCCCTTACCCGCACCAAAAAAAAAAAAAGATCATCACCTTCCCAGCATATGAATCAACCTTGGCCTTCATTGGAGCAGGTGAGGAGTGTTTCCACTGCATGGATTGTCTCCAAGTGAGGAACCCAATACTCATCCTGGGTTAGGAAATGTTCAATTAAACAATGTTAGATTTTCCGGTGATGTGATCAGTCTGCTGTGCTTTTAATCAGCACCCACAAAGCAGAAACCTTCATTATGCCAAATTCAACCCTCTCACAGGATATGCTAATAGCATTGTCATCCATTAACATAGAGTAAACATGCCAAATGTTTTTTCTAGGTAGTGGCAGCTGCAGGACATCCAAACTTTGGGATATCTTCAAATATCTTCAGTCTCATCTTAAATTTAGCTGACCACTTTTGCACTGTTGATGTCAGCATGACATGGTTTAGCCCCCAAGGGCTAAACCATTTTTCTGGAGAAACTTGATAACACCACAATACCAAATTTTGTCCACTTTCAGAAGTCATATTCAACAGATTACATTTGACAACTAGTTACAACTAGTTACATTTGAAGTTTTCTTTAAACAGTCACATATCAGTTTACCTGGAAAGAATCAATACAGTTATTAATAGAACACTAACCATCAATTAAAGTTACACTACTAATCATGCGTATATCATACCCAATTTTGAAAATATCAAAAAAAATATTAAATATAAATCTTTATTTGAAATATTTTACATGCAGGCACTTCATACCTTGTACTTTGAGTTAACATTAATAGAAACTGAAAAACATTATTTAGGTAAGAAAATCAGGTACTGAAAATTATAATTAAAATGGTGACATTTGTGCTGGGTACTATATACCTATGGTTAGTATTCTCAGGTTAATAAGAAGAGTTAAAATCAATACATGGAAGGTTTCACAGCTCTAGCATCACTATAGTCAGCCTATGAACTTTTCAGCCTATCCTTGTATTTAGCTTCAAAATGTTTACAATAGAAATTCAAATGATAAATTTAATCAATTTCACAAGAGGGAGGAGAGTTAAAAAGAATAAATGTTATCTTATTTTAAATAAAATCAGTTTGCAATTTGACAACTTGTTAGAATAATTACAGAAAAATAAGCCACAAAATGATAAAACAGATATATGCACTTTCTATATATGCTGGTTTCATTAAAAATGAGAGACATGGTGTGATGATTAAATTTTTTTTTATATAATTTGTCATATGATCTGATGATTTTTTTCTTTTGAGGACATAAATTATATAAAAGATGATGAGGTTAGCCATTTTAAATATTGTATAATAGATGATTAATTTAAAAAAAAAATAGAAACAGATGATAATTAAAAATTATCTTAATCATAAAAAATTGAAAACATCATCAAAAACAACAATTCATCCAAGAGATCCAAACTACAACAAACTAATATTATTTACGAATTCACATGTTCCTTGAAGAACTGTGTTCTTGATCTTAATTTCATAAATAATTATATTGGCCATACAACTACAAAACTGACTCATGCTGCATCTCTCTGAATGGAGATCAATTCGATCTCATTTAAACACACACGGTAGCCTACCAAACCCTAGAAGCTTTACTGATAAAAAAGAAAAACCCAACACTCAATAATATCAAATACAAACACACTAACATGCTTACTGTATTCAGTACATAACATATACCACTACCCTACAACATACTTAACACCATATACATGCTATTACACATAAAATAACATTTATCCTCAAAAATGGCTAAAAGTGTAGCCAAAAGTGCTCAGATAAATATTTGGACAATTTTTATATAATTTATGTCCTAAAAAAAGAAAATGAAAAAAAAAATCACCTGAAAAATTAGATAAAACAACTATCACATCTTGTCTGTCATTTTTAATGAAACC